>APFE031605128.1:45093-93316 GCA_000404065.3 Pinus taeda | reverse complement strand
AAGCTTGTCAAAAATAAAGAGGTACTTGCCAGAAATGGTGGGGGAAAAGAGAGAAAAATGAACCTGTTTGTTATACTTTATGTCTTAGAAAAGCATTTAACCACTCTTGAACATGAAATTCTTTGTTCACCTGGGTTGGGAAATCCTTTTCCTAACAGTTAATCAAACCATATTGAAAGTCTTCAGCCAGTTTCTGGGTATTAGCTTTGGGTCAATTGTCACCAAACCATCTGCAGTGTCGTTCTGTGTTCAAGAGATTAGTTCAAATAAACCATTCATTTGCAAAATATCTGTCATCCATTTTGACCATCCCTGAGTTAGTCCTTGCCAAATATATTTCTTCAAAACTTTATCTATGATTTCGTGTTGTGGGCTTGCCTACGACAAATCACTTTCTATCGACTTTGGCTCATTACCTAGAAAGATGATCTAGAAATCGTCAGTACCTTGGAATCTGCATGCCCTAATGGTAGGTTTCTCGCCTTCGATGACAAGTTGCATCATTGACCTTCGATCAAAGGATTCTATGACATGTTCGACATCAGCTCATTTATTCACATTCCATGGACTATAATAAGTACTTTGAGAGCCATTGACATTACTATTGGTTTCTCCCACACTTGTTAACAGTTCACATCATTGACTGGTAATCAAGTGGTTTCTACCATGTTCAACTTCAACACATTCATTCACATGGATAGAATCGTACTAGTTCAGGAAGCAGAAATCAAGACCCTGGATCTAGTTTCTACCATCCAGGCTGCAAGGAATTTTGTTATTCATTATACAGTGGACTATTCATAAATAGATGGTTGCGCCCATACTATGTCTACATATGTCTATACTCGTGATGTATTACAAAATCATTCCTGTATCAGAATAGTTTGGCTAGTTTTCTAGTCAGTTTTGATCTGAGCATGGGAATGCCTACCTCAGCGATGATATGTTCACATATACATATTTTGCATTGAATTTTTTTACAGGTTCCAACTGGGGTGTCCATAGGATGATCCTTGAAATGATAAAGTACTTCACTCTTCTTAGATGACAAATTCTATCTTCATCTATTACAGAATTCGCACTTTAGGGGGCAATCTGTTGCACAAAAATTGTCTCCTTAACATTCTGCAATTTTTGTGAGTTCATTACCACTCATACTTTCCTCCTTTGTAAGTCTTAAGCCTCAGTTCTTCATATCAAGCCTTGAAAATAAGAGAAAGCCCTCAAAAGTATCTAACACTCTGGTTTCGTACTTTCTCTTAGCATTACCTACGGTCCCGTACCTAATGGTCATGCCCCCTGCGCACCTGACCACTCTATCTCTGCGTTATGGGTGTGGACCCCTGTAAAAGTCAAAAAGGTGCAAGTATATTCTTAAAACTCACTTTGAGTCATTTCTAGAAGCATCTGAAGGAATCTTGAGGTGGCAAGTTCGCTCCTTTAAGGTTCATGCATCCCATACCTTAACGAGCTAACCCCTTGATGTGAAGAGCTTATCCCTTTGAAGGAGGACTCTATCCCTTCATAGGTGGACCTGTAACCTCCTTCCTTTTCACTATAAAATGAAGTATTGGGCTGGCTACTGGGAGGTTGAAAGCTGAATATTTTTGAGGTGAAATGTTGTTGGAACTTATTCTTCCTAATTGAGATTTTGTGAGGAGAGATTACATACCTCTTTAATCTCATTTGGAAGAGTGTGAAGCTTGTCAAAGTAATGGAGATTCCTGTTTCGGACCTTGGGAAAAGCTTGTACAACATCAAGGCACCAAAGGTTGTAAGGTTCTTCTATTTCAAATTTAATACAAATAAGTTTATTTTTCTCAATAAGCTATGTTTTATGGTTTATTTTATGGATTCCTTGATCACCATAATGAACATGATTTATGATATTAGCTATGTAGGTGTTATTTGATGTGTGCTTGTTTGTGATTGCAGGTTCTCAAAAAGAAACTCTTTCGGACGGTTGAAGGATGGCTGCTACAAACTAGTGTTGGACTTAAGGTAGGGTCTAAACATCTCTATAGTTTTTATTAATGAATCACAATATGTTTAGAGAAAGGTAGATTTGTTTGTCCTGCTTGCTGCTAGATATCTTTTGATACTAGGGAGATCGGCCTTGTCTGCAAGATCGATTTATTCGGCCAACACCAAGGACTTGTCCAAGCTCCCTCTTAACTAGGGAGTTGTTTTCAGCAACTCCTTTGTTCTTCTGTGGAGATCATGGTACCTTCAGCTACTTGAAGAGCTCCTCCTTTCAATGTCATGAATTTGATCTTTATCCTTGTGGAGCCTTCTTATTTTTGGGACTTCTTCGGAGGGCATTGGCCATCTATCACTTTCCTTCATGAACCACATTAGTCATGTCATCCTTCTCCTTATTTAAAAGTGTAGAAATTATGACGTATATTTGTAACTTCTCATGAAGTTTTAAACAAAATCACAAGACACAAACCTACTCTACTGCTTTGAGAAAAGTAATTCACAATATAGAACAAAAAATTTAGACATGCAATAAGTATTTTTCTTAGGGAAAGAAAACTACTAAAAACCCTAATGCATGCTTGCAATAAATTAGAATAATAGAGTTGTCTTACAATTTTTTTTCTCAACTGACCACACCCTGCAAGTGTATAACCTATCTCTCTAGTCATTGAAAGGCTTTGACCCAGACTTAGTCAAAATTTTCCTTTTCTTGAGCTCCTATTTCCTTGTGATATTCCTTGAGAAATTAGGCCCCTATTATTTAGGAAATTTCTCAAATTGATTGCGCAATTCCTTTAGGTTGATCCTCTCACCACATGCAACACCTATACACTCAAGACTAGTCTACAAATAATGTTACACTACCTTGGAATCCCCATCTCAATTGGGTAACTTGAATTATCTGCATGCACTATATATTTTTGGCTAATTGATTAGTTAACTAGATGATCACTAAGTTTTAATGAAGTCCCACTTCTTAACTGACCTTCCACTAGTTCCTCCAAAATTTGGAACTAGTTTAATTCAAAACAACCTGATATAACTAACCTTGATTGATAAAAATTAGAAAAACACACATGTTGAACTGAAATCTAATTCCTCCAACTCAAATTTACTGAGTAAACTGGGTGACACAAGCCATGTCACACAAGTTAACATCATTCAAGTTGTTTGCTGATATGGAAATTCAAATTTTCTTAATTTAATTAACGCATAATCAAATTGAGAATTTTTTATTACATTTTTCAACACTCCCTCTCGGCAAGAAAGGGATTATCAACCACCCTTATCCTGCACCTATCGAACTTGAACTTCCCTCTTGACAAGGCCTTTGCCAAAATGTTAGCATCTTGTTCCTCTATTGGAATGTATTGCAACAACATTATCCACCTTTATACACAGTCCCATAAATGGTGATACCAAATATCTATATGCTTGGATTGATCATGAAAAATAGGATTCTCAGAGAGATTGATGCAACTCTAATTATCACAGTAGATCACATTTGGATCCATAATCTGACCAAACAATCCAAAAATTATCTCTCTCATCCAGATCACCCCACATATTGTTTGACTTGTAGCCATCTATTCTTCCTTTTTCAAGCAGAGCGCCATATATCTTTTCTTTCTCTTGTACTAGGAAACCACTACGGACCCAACACTGAAAATTCCACCTAATGTACTCTTTCAGTATCATGGAATCCCCACCTAATATGCATCTGTGAAGCCACACAACTTCGCTCCATCTGTCTATTTATACCATACTCCAAACTGGGTAGTGCCTCTAAGGTACCGTAGATGATGCTAAGTTTCCCTCCAAAATAATTTGGGTATCTTAACCATAGCTTGGCTTGGCTAGTTGACTACATAGCGCATATATGGTTATGTCTTCACAAAATACATCAGTGAATCCATTAGTTTTCACTAAATGGTAGCATCCACTTCTTCACCTGAAGTGGCATCCTCCTTCCTCTAGTTGGTCATTAGAGGTGTCTCCATGGATTTGCAACTATCCATGCAGAACCTATGTAGTATCTCATTTTCATACTTGCCTTGAGAGACAAAAAGTTCCCCGTCACCTTTTCATACTTCCAACCCAAGTAAGTAGTGCATGAGAACCATGTCCTTCATTTCAAACTCCCTTTTAAGGTCCTCCTTGCAAGATTTTATCAATTTCTCATCACCGGTTAAAATCAAATCATAAACATATAAGAAAATAATGATCAATTTACATTCTACCAATATGTGATATAGGTTTTCATCCGCTTCACTTTTGGTGCAGCCAAGATCAGTGAGATATTTATCGATCCTTGTGTACCAAGCACGGGGTGCTTTCTTAATATTGTACAATGCTCTCTTGAGTCTACACACATGAAACTCCCAATAAAAATTCTCAAAGCCTTATGGTTTCTTGATGTACACCTCCTCCTCAATAATTCTATTGAGGAATGTTGTTTTTACATACATATGGTGGATATTCCACCCCATTTGTGCAACTAGATCAAGAATTGATATAATGGATGCGTACCTTTCTATAGGATCAAAGGTCTCCTCATATTCAATCCCGTCAACTTGAGAGTACCCTTTAGCCACAAATATGGACTTATACTTATCTATTCTTTTGTCTTTTGCCTGCTTCACTTTGAAGATCCATCTCGAACCCACAATTGATTTATCTATTGGTCTTGGGAAAACTTCCGAAACATTGTTATTTACAATGGATTTGTATTCCTCTATCATTGCATCAACCCATACAAGTTTCTCTACTACTTCCACGAAATAGGATGCCTCAGTCTCTACAAGCTTAGTCATTAGATCCATGTAGCCAATGTACCGATCTAGTGACCTTCTTTTCTTGCGCTAATTTGAAGGAGCACCCACATTCTCCCTTCCATCGTGCACAAGTCTCTCAACTTCCCTCATCCTTTTTATACCTTCTATGGATGGTTCTACTTGAGTGGTTGTCTCCACTCTTTGCTCCTCAATTTTTGGTTGCTCCATAACTTCTTTAGGTTCCTCCTTTGGAGATAAATCTCCTCTTCTAGTGTTATATGAAGCATGGAATCTAAATATCCATCTCAAGAGATAACCGCATCACTTTCTCCTCATCAAATATTGCATCCCTTTGCACAATTATCATTCTAAGCGATGGAAAGTACTTATGGTAGTTGTGGCGATTTTCTATGTAACCCGCAAATACCCCCAAATTTGTTCTCAGCACTAGATGCTTCCTTGATTATTTGGAGACATGGGAGTAAATAGAGGCTCCAAAAATCCTAAAGTTTGATTCATCTGAATTTATCCCCGAGAAAGCCTCCTTCGTTGTAATCTTGCCAAGAATCTGATGAGGACTGTGGTTCTACAAATAGACTGTTGTGTTGCATGCTTCAGCATAGAAATGTAAAGGTATGCCTTGGTCATGCAACATTGCCCTTGTTGCTCCCATAATGCTATGGTTCTTTCTCTTAAACATCCCATCTTGCTATGGGTTGTGGGGTGTTTTCAACTCTCATCAAGTACCTTCTTTTGCACATAATTGTTTAAATTCATTCGACATGTACTCACCTCCATTATCACTCATAAGAGCCTAAACCTTCTTGTCAGTTTCTTTCTCAACCAACGCCTTGAATTATATGAACTTGGAGAATGTCTCGGATTTCTACCGCATGAAGAAGATCCAACACTTTCGTAACAATTCATAAACAAAAATGACAAAATATTTGTGTCTGACAGTGGAGGTTGTCAAAAAAGTTCCATAGACATCAGAGTGGATCCTTTCAAGGACTGCATGTGATTTGTTGTCCCAATCATGGAATGTGGAATTTGTGTACTTCCCCAAGGTACATCCTTTTCATACATCCTGCTTCTCAAGTGCTTCCTTGGGGAGGCTTGTGGTTATATACTACATGATCTTCAGGGTGCCATGATGCAAATGGTCAAGTCTTCCTTGTCTAAGTTCACTGACATCATGGCTCTGCATCTTCTCCTCCTTTGTGCTTAATGCAATGCAGTCTTCCACATCTAGATTATATAGGTTCTTCACACCAACCTTGATCTACTTCACCTGTCCCATGGCTATGTGTCCAAGGAATTATTTTCCTTTGCTGAAGATCACATCATAACCACGGTCTATCAAAAATGCAACAGAGACGAGATTTTTCTTTAGGCTGGGACTGAACATGACATCCTTAAGCCTAAGGGGGAAGCCTGACTCCCTCTAAAAGTTGATTGTATCAATATTAGATGCGCTATACATTCCATTGTCCCCCATATTGATGAGCCTCTGAAAATATTTTTCTCCCAAATCACTGAAAAATCTCTACACCATGTCATGTGGAACAATGCACCTAAGTCCAAGTAACACATGATCCCCATCATTGTGTTGGCCATGCATGCAATGAGGGTAAATTCAACCTCAAACTGTGAACCCAAGGCTTCACCTTCTTGTCCTCCTAAGGTTTTTATGCTTTCCTTATTATGTGGACACTTTGTGTCATAGTGCCTGTTTCATGACAATGGAAGCATTTCATTTTAGAAAAACCTATCTTCTTCCCCCCTTGACTGGATTCTGGTTTGGATTGAAATTTCCTCCATTTTCCCTTCTTCACAATTCCATCCAAAGAAAAATTTTCTTCATCCTCGCCCTTGGATGAAGTCTCATATCTGGTATTCCTCCTTATTTCCTCTTGTACCGAATAGGACCATAAGAATTCATATTTCAGCAATTTCTTCCTCCCATTCACTAAATCTTGATAGTTATGCCAACTCTTGTGAAGGCCCAAAAGTGCTAGGCTTACCAAGTCTTCTTCAAGGACTATAACATTGACCCCACCAAGTTCATCATGACATTGTGTAAACTTGCTCAGATACTATGAACTTGTGTCATTCTTCTACATCATGATAATTCGAAGTTTATCCTTGAGCGCCAGCTTCCTTTGGTCACTATTATTCTTGAACAATTATGTTAGGCTTTCCACATTAACAATGAAGTTTATTTTCCATGGATATTTGAGAATATGTGATCTTGTATTCCCTCCAATAATATTCTCCTCACCTTGGCTACACCTTTCTTCCACTGAGAAAGGTTTTTGGCATCAGATGCTTGTGGTTTTGCGACATTTGACTTGATGTATTCTAGCAATCCATTTTCATCCAATACCACCTCCACGTGATCCTTCCATGCAACAAACTAGAGTTTCCTTCTAAGGCATACTCTAGCCTTAGTCCATTTAATTCCATATTCTCAGCTCTGAAGAATTCATGTTACATAGAGCTCCAAAATCAAACCTCCTGAGAAAAACCTTGAGTTCTTGCTCTAATGTGAATCCTACTCTGGTACCACATATAATTTACGATGTATATTTACAACTATTCATGAAGTTTTAATCAAAATAACAAGACACAAACCTAATCTACTGCTCTGCAGAAAGTAATCCACAATATAGAACAAAAACTTTAGGAATGTAATAAGAGATAACACACATGCAACAAGTATTTTTCTTGGGGAAAGAAAATTGATAAAAACCCCAATGCCAGTTTCTACAAATAATGTTACACTGCCTTGGAATCCCCATCTCAATTGGGTAACTTGAATTATCTGCATGCACTATATATTTTTGGCTAATTGATCAGTTAACTAGATGATCACTAAGTTTTAATGAAGTCCCACTTCTTAACTGACCTTCCACTAGTTCCTCCAAAATTTGGAACTAGTTTAATTCAAAATAGCCTGATATAACTAACCTTGATTAATAAAAATTAGAAAAACACACATATTGAACAGAACTCTAATTCCTCCAACTCGAATTTACTAAGTAAACTAGGTGACACAAGCCATGTCACACAAGTTAACATCATTCAAGTTGTCTGCTAATATGGAAATTCGAATTTTCTTAATTTAATTAAAGCAAAATCAAATTGAGAATTCTTACTATATTTTTCAACACTCCCTCTCGGCAAGAAAGGGATTATCAACCACCCTTATCCTGCACCTGTCGAACTTGAACTTCCCTCTTGACAAGGCCTTTGTCAAGATGTTAGCATCTTGTTCCTCTATCGGAATGTATTGCAACAACATTATCCACCTTTATACATAGTCCCGTAAATACCAAACTTCTATATGCTTGGATTGATCATGAAAATAGGATTCTTGGAGAGATTGATGCAACTCTAATTATCACAGTAGATCACATTTGGATCCATAATCTGACCAAACAATCTAAAAATTATCTCTCTCATCCAGATCACCCCACATATTGCTTGACTTGTCGCCATCTATTCTTCTTTTTTCGAGCTGAGCACCTTATATCTTTTCTTTCTCTTGTACCAAGAAACCACTACGAACCCAAAGCTGAAAAGTCCACCTAATGTACTCTTTTGGTCTGATGGAATCCCCACCTAATATGCATTTGTGAAGCCACACAACTTCACTCCATCTGTCTATTCATACCATACTTCAAACTGGGTAGTGCCTCTAAGGTACGGTAGAAGATGCTTAGTTTCCCTCCAAAATAATTTGGGTATCTTAACCATAGCTTGGCTTGGCTAGTTGACTACGTTGCACATATATGGTTATGTCTTCACAAAATACATCAGTGAATCCATTAGTTTTCACTAAATGGTAGCATCCACTTCTTCCCCTGAAGTGGCATCCTCCTTCCTCTAGTTGCTCGTTAGAGGTGTCTCCATGGATTTGAAACTATCCATGTGGAACCTGTGTAGTATCTCATTTGCATACTTCCCTTGAGAGACAAATAGTTCCCCGTCACCTTTTCATACTTCCAACCCAAGGAAGTAGTGCATGAGACCCATGTCCTTCATTTCAAACTCCCTTTCAAGGTCCTCCTTGCAAGATTTTATCAATTTCTCATCACCAATTAAAATCAAATCATAAACATATAAGAAATAATGATCAATTTAAATTCTACCAATATGTGATATAGGTTTTCATCCGCTTCACTTTTGGTGAAGCCAAAATCAGTGAGATATATATTGATCCTTGTGTACCAAGCACGGGGTGCTTTCTTAATACTGTACAATTCTCTCTTGAGCCTACACACATGAGACCCAATAAAAATTCTCAAAGCCTTATGGTTTCTTGATGTACACCTCCTCCTTAATAATTCTATTGAGGAATGTTGTTTTTACATA
The DNA here is from genome assembly GCA_000404065.3 of Pinus taeda. Classification (NCBI taxonomy): domain Eukaryota; kingdom Viridiplantae; phylum Streptophyta; class Pinopsida; order Pinales; family Pinaceae; genus Pinus; species Pinus taeda. The sequence continues at coordinate 84,182 of APFE031605128.1, read as the reverse complement.
CATATGGTGGATATTCCACCCCATTTGTGCAACTATATCAAGAATTGATATAATGGATGAGTACCTTTCTATAGGATCAAAGGTCTCCTCATATTCAATCCCGTCAACTTGAGAGTACCCTTTAACCACAAATATGGACTTATACTTATCTATGCTTTCGTCTTTTTCCTGCTTCACTTTGAAGATCCATCTCGAACCCGCAATTTTTTTATCTGTTGGTCTTGGGAAAACTTCCCAAAAATTGTTATTTACAGTGGATTTGTATTCCTCTACCATAGCATCAACCCATACAAGTTTCTCTACTGCTTCCACAAAATAGGATGCCTCAGTCTCTACAAGCTCAGTCATTAGATCCATGTAGCCAATGTACCGATCTAGTGACCTTATTTTCTTGCGCTAATTTGAAGGGGAAGCCACATTCTCCCTTGCATCGTGCACAAGTCTCTCAACTTCCCTCATCCTTTTTATACCTTCTATGGATGGTTCTACTTGAGTGGTTGTCTCCACTCTTTGCTCCTCAATTTTTGGTTGCTCCATAACTTCTTTAGGTTCCTCCTTTGGAGCTAAAATCTCCTCTTATAGTGGTATATGAAGCATGGAATCTAAATATCCATCTCAAGAGATAACCGCATCACTTTCTCCTCATCAAATATTGCATCCCTTTTCACAATTATCATTCTGAGGGATGGAAAGTACTTACGGTAGTTGTGGCGATTTTCTATGTAACCCACAAATACCACCAACTTTTTTCTCAGCACTATATGCTTCCTTGATTATTTGGAGACATGGGAGTAAATAGAGGCTCCAAAAATCCTAAAGTTTGATTCATCCGAATTTATCCCTGAGAAAGCCTCCCCCGTTGTAATCTTGCCAAGAATCTGACGAGGACTGTGGTTCTACAAATAGACTGTTGTGTTGCATGCTTCAGCCTAGAAATGTAGAGGTATGCCTTGGTCATGCAAATTGCCCTTACTGCTCCCATAATGCTATGGTTCTTTCTCTTAACAACCCCATTCTGCTATGGGTTGTGGGGTGTTGTCAACTCTCATCAAGTACCTTATTTTGCACATAATTGTTCAAATTCATTCGACATGTACTCACCTCCATTATCACTCGTAAGAGCCTACACCTTCCTGTCAGTTTCTTTCTCAACCAACGCCTTGAATTATATGAACTTGGAGAATGTCTCGGATTTATTCCGCATGAAGAAGATCCAACACTTCCGTAACAAGTCATCAATAAAAATGACAAAATATTTGTGTCTGACAGTGGAGGCTTTCAAGAAAGTTCCATAGACATCAGAGTGGATCCTTTTAAGGACTACATGTGATTTGTTGTCCCAATCATGGAATGTGGAATTTGTGTACTTCCCCAAGGTACATCCTGCTTCTCAAGTGCTTCCTTGGGGAGGCTTGTGGTTATCTACTACATGATCTTCAGGGTGCCATGATGCAAATGGTCAAGTCTTCTTTGTCCAAGTTCACTGACATCGTGGCTCTATATCTTCTCCTCCTTTGTGCTTAATGCAATGCAATCTTCCACATCTAGATTATATAGGTTCTTCACACCAACCTCGATCTGCTTCACCTGTCCCATGGCTATATGTCCTAGGAATTATTTTCCTTTGCTGAAGATCACATCATAACCACGGTCTATCAAAAATGCAACAGAGACGAGATTTTTCTTTAGGCTGGGAATGAACATGACATCCTTAAGCCTAAGGGGGAAGCCTGACTCCCTCTGAAAGTTGATTGTATCAATATTGGATGCGCTATACATTCCATTGTCCCCAATATTGATGTGCCTCTGAAAATATTTTTCTCCCAAATCACTGAAAAAATATCTACACCATGTCATGTGGAACAATGCACCTAAGTCCAAGTAACACATGATCCCCATCATTGTGTTGGCCATGCATGTAATGAGGGTAAATTCCAACTCAAACTGTGAACCCAAGGCTTCACCTTCTTGTCCTCCTAAGGTTTTTATGCTTTCCTTATTATGTGGACACTTTATGGCATAGTGCTTGTTTCATGACAATGGAAGCATTTCATTTTAGAAAAACCTTTCTTCTTCCCCCCTTGACTGGATTCTGGTTTGGATTGAAATTTCTTCCATTTTCCCTTCTTCACAATTCCATCCAAAGAAAAATTTTCTTCATCCTCGCCCTTGGATGAAGTCTCATATCTGGTATTCCTCCTTATTTCCTCTTGTACCAAATAGGACCATAAAAATTCCTATTTCAGCAATTTCTTCCTCCCATTCACTAAATCTTGATAGTTATGCCAAATCTTGTGAAGGCCCAAAAGTGCTAGGCTTACCAAGTCTTCTTCAAGGATTGTAACATTGACCCCACCAAGTTCATCACAACATTGTGTAAACTTGCTCAGATACTATGAACTTGTGTCATTCTTCTGCATCATGCTACTTCAAAGTTTATCCTTGAGCACCAGCTTCCTTTGGTCACTATTATTCTTGAAAAATTATGTTAGGCTTTCCACATTAACAATGGAGTTTATTTTCCGTGGCGATTTGAGAATATCTGATCTTGTATTCCCTCCAATATTATTCTCCTCACCTTGGCTACACCTTTCTTCCACTGAGAAAGGTTTTTGGCATTAGATGCTTTTGGTTTTGCAACATCTGACTTGATGTATTCTAGCAATCCATTTTCATCCAATACCACCTCCACGTGATCCTTCCATGCAACAAACTATAGTTTCCTTCCAAGGCATACTCTAAACTTAGTCCATTTAATTCCATCTTCTCAGCTCTGAAGAATTCATGTTGCATAGAGCTCCAAAATCAAACCTCCTAAGAAAAACTTTGAGTTCTTGCTCTAATGTGAATCCTACTCTGGCACCACATATAATTTACGATGTATATTTACAACTACTCATGAAGTTTTAATCAAAATAACAAGACACAAACCTAATCTACTGCTCTGCGGAAAGTAATCCATAATATAGAACAAAAACTTTAGGAATGTAATAAGGGATAACACACATGCAACAAGTATTTTTCTTGGGGAAAGAAAATTGATAAAAACCCCAATACCAACTTCTACAAATAATGTTACACTGCCTTGGAATCCCCATCTCAATTGGGTAACTTGAATTATCCGCATGCACTATATATGTTTGGATAATTGATAGTTAACTAGATGATCACTAAGTTTTAATGAAGTCCCACTTCTTAACTGACCTTCCACTAGTTCCTCCAAAATTTGGAACTAGTTTAATTCAAAACAACCTGATATAACTAACCTTGATTGATAAAAATTAGAAAAACGCACATATTGAACTGAACTCTAATTCCTCCAACATGAATTTACTGAGTAAACTGGGCGACACAAGCCATGTCACACAAGTTAACATCATTCAAGTTGTTTGCTGATATGGAAATTCGAATTTCCTTAATTTAATTAATGCAAAATCAAATTGAGAATTTCTTACAACATTTTTCAACACTCCCTCTCGGCAAGAAAGGGATTATCAACCACCCTTATCCTACACCTATCGAACTTGAACTTCCCTCTTGACAAGGCCTTTGTCAAAATGTTAGCATCTTGTTGCTATATCGGAATGTAGTGCAACAACATTATCCACCTTTATACACAGTCCCGTAAATGGTGATACCAAATATCTATATGCTTGGATTGATCATGAAAAATAGGATTCTCAGAGAGATTGATGCAAATCTAATTATCATAGTAGATCACATTTGGATCCATAATCTAACCAAACAATCCAAAAATGATCTCTCTCATCCAGATCACCCCACATATTGCTTGACTTGTAGCCATCTATTCTTCTTTTTTCGAGCTGAGCGCCATATATCTTTTCTTTCTCTTGTACCAGGAAACCACTATGGACCCAACACTGAAAATTCCACCTAATGTACTCTTTCGGTCTCATGGAATCCCCACCTAATATGCATCTATAAAGCCACACAACTTCACTCCATCTGTTTATTTATACCATACTCCAAACTGGGTAGTGCCTTTAAGGTACCATAGAAGATGTTTAGTTTCCCTCCAAAATAATTTGGGTATCTTAACCATAGCTTGGCTTGGCTAGTTGACTACATAGCACATATATGGTTATGTCTTCACAAAATACATCAGTGAATCCATTAGTTGTCACTAAATGGTAGCATCCACTTCTTCACCTGAAGTGGCATCCTCCTTCCTCTAGTTGCTCATTAGAGGTGTCTCCATGGATTTGCAACTATCCATGCGGAAACTATGTAGTATCTCATTTGCATACTTGCCTTGAGAGGCAAATAGTTCCCTGTCATCTTTTCATACTTCCAACCCAAGGAAGTAGTGCATGAGACCCATGTCCTTCATTTCAAACTCCCTTTCAAGGTCCTCCTTGCAAGATTTTATCAATTTCTCATCACCAGTTAAAATCAAATCATAAATAGATAAGAAAATAATGATCAATTTACATTCTACCAATATGTGATATAGGTTTTCATCCACTTCACTTTTGGTGAAGCCAAAATCAGTGAGATATTTATCGATCCTTGTGTACCAAGCACGGGGTGCTTTCTTAATAATGTACAATGCTCTCTTGAGTCTACACACGAGACTCCCAATAAAAATTCTCAAAGCATTATGGTTTCTTGATGTACACCTCCTCCTCAATAATTCTATTGAGGAATGTTGTTTTTACATACATATGGTGGATATTCCACCCCATTTGTGCAACTAGATCAAGAAATTATATAATGGATGAGTACCTTTCTATAGGATCAAAGGTCTCCCATATTCAATCCCGTTAACTTGAGAGTACCCTTTAGCCACAAATATGGACTTATACTTATCTATGCCTTCGTATTTTGCCTGCTTCACTTTGAAGATCCATCTCAAACCCAGAATTGATTTGTCTGTTGGTCTTGGGAAAACTTTCCAAACATTGTTATTTACAGTGGATTTGTATTCCTCTACCATTGCATCAACCCATACAAGTTTCTCTACTGCTTCCATGAAATAGGATACCTCAGTCTCTACAAGCTCAGTCATTAGATCCATGTAGCCAATGTACCGATCTAGTGACCTTCTTTTCTTGCGCTAATTTGAAGGAGCACTCACATTCTCCCTTGCATCGTGCACAAGTCTCTCAACTTCCCTCATCCTTTTTATACCTTCTATGGATGGTTCTACTTGAGTGGTTGTCTCCACTCTCTGCTCCTCAATTTTTGGTTGCTCCATAACTTCTTTAGGTTCCTCCTTTGGAGCTAAAATCTCCTCTTCTAGTGGTATATGAAGCATGGAATCTAAATATCCATCTCAAGAGATAACCGCATCACTTTCTCCTCATCAAATATTGCATCCCTTTGCACAATTATCATTCTGAGGGATGGAAAGTACTTACGGTAGTTGTGACGATTTTCTATGTAACCCACAACTACCCCCAACTTTGTTCTCAGCACTAGATGCTTCCTTGATTATTTGGAGACATGGGAGTAAATAGAGGTTCCAAAAATCCTAAAATTTGATTCATCCAAATTTATCCCCGAGAAAGCCCTCTCTGGTGTAATCTTGCCAAGAATCTGACGAGGACTGTGGTTCTACAAATTGACTGTTGTGTTGAATGCTTCAGCCTAGAAATGTAGAGGTATGCCTTGGTCATGCAACATTGCCCTTGTTGCTCCCATAATGCTATGGTTCTTTCTCTTAACCACCCCATTCTTCTATGGGTTGTGGGGTCTTGTCAACTCTCATCAAGTACCTTCTTTTGCACATAATTGTTTAAATTAATTCGACATGTACTCACCTCCATTATCACTCGTAAGAGCCTACACCTTGTCAATTTCTTTCTCAACCAACGCCTTCAATTATATGAATTCAGAGAATGTCTCGGATTTCTTCCGCATGAAGAAGATCCAACACTTTCGTAACAAGTCATCTAAAAATGACAAAATATTTGTGTCTGACAGTGGAGGTTGTCAAGAAATTTCCATAGACATCATAGTGGATCCTTTCAAGGACTGCATGTGATTTGTTGTCCCAATCATGGAATGTGGAATTTGTGTACTTCCCCAAGGTACATCCTTTTCATACATCCTGCTTCTCAGGTGCTTCCTTGGGGAGGCTTGTGGTTATCTATTACATGATCTTTAGGGTGCCATGATGCAAATGGTCAAGTCTTCTTTGTCTAAGTTCACTGACATCGTGGCTCTATATCTTCTCCTCCTTTGTGCTTAATGCAATTCAGTCTTCCACATCTAGATTATATAGGTTCTTCACACCAACCTCGATTTGCTTCACCTGTCCCATTGCTATGTGTCCTAGGAATTATTTTCCTTTGTTGAAGATCACATCATAACCACGATCTATCAAAAATGCAACAGAGACGAGATTTTTCTTTAGGCTAGGAATGAACGTGACATCCTTAAGCCTAAGGGGGAAGCCTGACTCCCTCTGAAAGTTGATTTTATCAATATCGTATGCATTATACATTCCATTGTCCCCCATATTGATGTGCCTCTACAAATACTTTTCTCCCAAATCACTGAAAAAAATCTCTACACCATGTCATGTGGAACAATGCATCTAAGTCCAAGTAACACATGATCCCCATCATTGTGTTGGCCATGCATGCAATGAGGGTAAATTTCAACTCAAACTGTGAACCCAAGTCTTCACCTTCTTGTCCTCCTAAGGTTTTTATGCTTTCCTTATTATGTGGACACTTTGTGGCATAGTGTCTGTTTCATGACAATGGAAGCATTTCATTTTAGAAAAACCTTTCTTCTTCCCTCCTTGACTGGATTCTGGTTTGGATTGAAATTTCTTCCATTTTTCCTTCTTCACAATTCCATCCAAAGAAAAAATTTCTTCATCCTCGCCCTTGGATGATGTCTCATATCTGGTATTCCTCCTTATTTCCTCTTGTAACAAATAGGACCATAAGAATTCCTATTTCAGCAATTTCTTCCTCCCATTCACTAAATCTTGATAGTTATGCCAACTCTTGTGAAGACCCAAAAGTGCCAGGCTTACCGAGTCTTCTTCAAGGACTGTAACATTGACCCTGCCAAGTTCATCACGAAATTGTGTAAACTTGCTCAGATACTATGAACTTGTGTCATTCTTCAGCATCATGCTACTTTGAAGTTTATCCTTGAGCGCCAGCTTCCTTTGGTCACTATTATTCTTGAACAATTATTTTAGGCTTTCCACATTAACAATGGAGTTTATTTTCCATGGATATTTGAGAATATGTGATCTTTTATTCCCTCCAATATTATTCTCCTCACCTTGGCTACACCTTTCTTCCACTGAGAAAGGTCTTTTGCATCAGATGCTTGTGGTTTTGCAACATCTGACTTGATGTATTCTAGCAATTCATTTTCATCTAATACCACCTCCACGTGGTCCTTCCATGTAACAAACTAGAGTTTCCTTCCAAGGCATACTCTAGCCTTAGTCCATTTAATTACATCTTCTTAGCTCTGAATAATTCATGTTGCATAGAGCTCCAAAATCAAACCTCCTGAGAAAAACGTTGAGTTATTGCTCTAATGTGAATCCTACTCTGGTACCACATATAATTTACGAAGTATATTTACAACTACTCATGAAGTTTTAATCAAAATAACAAGACACAAACCTAATCTACTGATCTGCGGAAAGTAATCCACAATATAGAACAAAAACTTTAGGAATGTAATAAGAGGTAACACACATACAACAAGTATTTTTCTTGGGGAAAGAAAATTGATGAAAACCCCAATGCTAGCTTCCATTAAATAAAAAGAATAGATATGTATTACAACTGATCACACCCTTCAAGTGCATAACCTATCTCTCTGCTCACTAAAAGGAAATGACCCAGACTCAGAAAATTTTTTCCTCTACTTGAGCTTCTATTTCCTTGCGTTATTCCTTGAAAAACTTGCCCCTTTTATTTAGGAAATTTCTCGAACTGATTGCACAATTCCTTTAGGTTGATCCTCTAACTGCATGCAACACTTGTACACTCAACACTAGTCTAGAACTAATGTTAGACTACCTTGGAATCTCCATCTCAACTGGGTAAATCAAATTCTATGCATGCACTAGTTATTTTGGGTTTATTTATCAGTTAACTGGATGATCATTGAGTTTGACTGAAGTCCCACTACTTAACTAACCTTCCACTAGTTCCTCCAAAAGTTGGAACTAATTTAACTGAATATAACCTAAGATAACTGAACTTGATTGCTACAAATTAGAAATCACACATTTTGAACGGAACTCTAACTCCTCCAACTCTAATTTACTGATCAAAATTGGAGACACAAGTCATGTCACACAATTCGACGTCATTCAAGTTGTCTGTTGATGTGGAAATTTGAATTGTTTCAATTTAATCAAGGAAAAATCAAATTGAGAATTTATTGCTTCATTTTTCAACAGAAAGTGATTGTTTAATCCACATCTCGTTTTTCTTCATACTACTACCTTTTATAAGTCATGTTTCCCTTAGGATCTTTCATCCAACCACATAATTGCTAATTGTAAGTGACATCTACAACCCTCTTTCAGTGGCCCTGTATAAACCCATCCAGATAAAAATTCAAATCACAGTTACCTTTTATGATGGCCTTTCATCACGACATCTTGCTTTCCTACAACATCCTACACATTTATAAACATGTCTCCAAGAATTCATATGCCAAGGATCTCCTTTATATACATACTTCATCAGAGTCTTTAAACCTTTTCCATGGAGATGTCCTAGCCAATTATTTTAATCATCGGATATTCCATATGAGGACATATTATGTTGATTTAGTCTTGTCAAAATTTGAATCATATCTTCATGTATCTTTCCAAGGAAGAGATCCCGTTTTCTTTGATCGTTCTCATGAGATAGAGAATTTACTCATTATATCTACAATTATGTGATGACATGAATTATTATATGAAATACATGCAAAAATACATTTTCTTCCTTTTTGGTCATCTAGACTTCTTTTGCTAGTTTTCTTTCCTTGATTGATGATGCTTCAATCATCTTGGCATGTTTCATTCCTTTGTTACCATACCATCATCCTTAAATAGTGAATCCCATACAAGGTGGAACTTTCATCAAGACACTTGTTTCTTTTAAGAGAGGTGAACCTTCTAATGAAGATTCTAGTGGAGGATCTTGATTATCCTTATTATGCACATGTTCCTTCCTAATTCCTCATTCTGACATTACATGATTAACTCATTTTATCCTTTATCATGCTAGATGAAATTTCTTCTACCCATAAGTAATACTTATGCTTTTAATCAGGTTACCAAGAGATGCTTCTTTTCTATGATGACAACTATATTCATACTGACTTCTACCTCATCTATTATTCCAAGCTTCTATAATGATATTATGAGCTCTTGCTTCATTCACATGCTTCTAATGTGATGCCATCTTTTTTCTTTTCCTTGTTGTGTATCAGGCATCCATAGTTTCATAATTATATCATGAATATTTCTAAGGATCAAAGGTCTTCACAATTCCCTTCTTCCACCATGCTTCCCAAAGAAGAGGATTAGCGCATCCTCCTTTCTTTACTTCCTATACTTGCAACATTTACTAAAAATTACTTCCAAGCAAAACATGTGATAACTAAATCATGATGTACAACTCTCATGGATCTTATAGGATGAAATCCTAGGATTTTCAAGTACAACCCCTAGTTCTAGGGAAATTATGACAAATTTAGATTACCATCCATATTTATCCATAGGGAGTTTTTTTTATACAAGCTCTAAAAAATAGGAGATGGAGTTTCTATGAGGGAACAAGCTATTTAAGGTTAGGGTTTCTCATTACCAGAATTTCTCATGAACTTATCTAGGGTTCATAATCCTAGGCATCAATAAATGGAAAAACATACACCCTAGAACCATATAAGCAAGTAACCCTAAATCATTTCTTGATATATTTTTAACAAATAGATATACCATGCATACCTTTATAATTTATGATCATGGAGGTTGCACAAGGTCTGTTGTTGGATGCCATGTTTTTCCACTCTTCTCCAAACATCATGCTAAAGTTGTAGATTTGTTGCTTTTATAAGTATGTTGAATCTTTTCTACTACAAGCCTTCAATATGTTGAGGCTTCTCTTATAACTGTGTATATGACTTAAGAGAATTGCTCCTTCTCAGAGATTCCTTTCTTATTACTGATAAGAATCACTGGAAGATGCTTGAAGATTCTCCTTTAGTCGATGAATAACTTGTAAAAATTATTTTGAGGTTAGGATTCTCCTCAAAACATTGGTGTACACTAGGTATGCTCATAATATCTTTAGAAATGTTGCACTTCAGTGTAAATTCTTCAAGAATACTCTTATGCCTTACTCGATTTCTGAAGAGTCTTCTTGACATATAGTCCAGTCCTTGGAAAATATATATGATATGACTTTCTCTTTCTATAATGTGACCAGGGTATAGACTTTACAAGTTGGCTTATCCTCTTATTGTTCTGGTTTTCATAGACTATATATATAAACCCCATAATAGTGCTTCCTTTTCACAAAATCCAAGTTTCCACACCATAGGACTACAATATTTTCTTCAATAATGATGATTATAGATGAGAGACGGCTCCACCAAAGCTACTCAATCTTAGGTAGATCATATAGCGTGTATAGGACTGTTATGATATTCCTTAAGAAGCATATCTTAAACAATTCATTCTTCAGTTTATTTTAATGTATATATTTAGAAAGAGTCTCGGTTCTTCCTTAAAATGACTATGGTTATGCTTAGGCTTTTCAACAATACACCTCAGCTTGATTCGGATCCTTTTGAAGCCATCTAAAATTTATCATAAAACTTCGTTATAGGAAACTCAGTTCCTATTTTCCAAAGTGACCGAGATAGTGATATATTTTATGCTCGGATCTTTCAATCTTATGATGATTCTTAACACCTTTTATACTCCTTTGCTGGCCATTAGAACTAAGACATTTCCACAAATGTATATTTAAAAATTCGACTCTAAGGCACTACAAAGAATGTGAACTTCTTTTGACATTGATTTCATATCTTTTAGAGTGTGCCTAGAGGTTTGATCTCTAGTTTGATGGATTTTTCCTTCCCTAGGTTATAAAATTGGCCTCTCGATCCTAAAGAAAAGAGGATTTTAAGCCCTCCAAGAATCCTCACTTTGCTTGAAGAGGACTTCAGTATTTTCTCTGTGAATATAGTTTTACAATTATAATCCTTTATTTCTAGGATCTCAATCCTAGCTAAAAGAGTTCCCTCGATTGCCTTGAACTCTTTAATGATCTTCTTTTCCCCTCATGTAAATGAACCAAAGCTCTAATACCATGTTTAAAAATAAGGTTTTATTTTGAGATTTTTCTTATAATTTGGTATATTCTTGTGATTTTATATTAGTATTTTTCATAATTATTATCATATTATGTTCATCATCAAGAAAAAATCCAAATAAGAAGATCACAAAGACAAAGAGAACACCAGAGATAGGCTCCAAGCAAGGGAAAACCCAGAGAGCTTCTTCTTATATAATTTTTTGTAAAGGAGATTTCCAAGACCCAAAACATAAGATCAATTCAACAAGATCAGATCATCCACCCAACAAGAGATCAACTTCTTCAGCGAGGTCTACCACTTCCTTTTATAGAACACAGGCTTGCGGAAACCCACGGTACCACAAACAATTCGTATGAGAAAGCAAGGCAACTGAAATTTCATAGATCTAATTGTCCATCCTTCCTCCTTTTCTCATTGATCTTCTAATCCTCTTCTACGACTCTCGCACTCTTATTTAGTCATAGATAACACAATAAAATGTATGTCGAGTGTGTGTCCTTAAAGAGGTCAAAGTCCTCTTCTTTACATAGGCTTTTGCTAGGCAGGAAGGGTCTCTTTTCAGCTGACTTGAAGGGTTGGAAAACCTAATATTTTGTGGGTTCTATATAATTCTTTACATCAAACAATATTTAATTTTTCTTGATACAAATTCCCAATGGGTCTTGCTACATCATTGCATTGACTTTGACTCAAGTCTAACTCCCTATAGTATGCAATGGGTGTTGGACATAGGACCAATGATCATGGGAAAGAAACCCATTCTAAAAATAAGTAATTTTTCTTTTGCAAAAAATATTTTATTTTTCTTTTTTTTTGCAATAACGATATGTCATGGGCCAAATAAAATTATGAAGACTGAAACTAGTTACAACTTTCAATACTCCGGGAGAGAGGAAGCAGGAATTGGAAGGAGAGGTGACCAAAGAGGAAAAATCACGATGAACATGGGAAAAATAACATTGAACCTGGGGAGGATTGCGAGGAGGGGATGACTACAGAGAGGGGGTGATAGAAATCAAGCCTTGAGATCAAATTTTCTCAGTTGGCTAACCTTGTCGATGAACTCATCCCCCTGTTCAAGCCAATTCCTAAGGAATCTCTCCACATCTGGCAAGGAATCCTCTAGGTAGTTGGAGATTCGATTCGATTCAAGTAAGGAATAATTAATGAATTTCACCAAGGGATTTGACATCTCATGCGCATCACTAGTTATATTTTTAACCAAACATATCATGGCTTTCCATCCCTTAAGGATAATGGATTTATGCATTGCATTGATCTTAGGAAAGCCATACTTTCTCCCCTTAGCGATGTCTTGCCATTCTGAAATTTCATTAAGGTCCTTCTTAGCTTCATCAAAATATGAAATCATTTCGACTAGATCATCATTCAGAGCATTACCCAACCTGCATTATTCATGAATCAAATTCAACTTCTCACAGAACTATCGTTGCTACCTCTATTTTCGTACATTCAAGTCACGGACTTCCTGCTTGAAATCCTTTAATTGAAGGGTTCCCCACTATAATTATTTTGTCTTTTGATGGGATTCTCAAAGCTATTTATCCTTTGTCTTAATATCCTCTGCATGCTGAATTTGAAGTGAATTGAATTGTTCTTGTAGTTCTGTCAATGTAGTCTCCTTTTGATCTAGTTGAGCTTGCCATTGTTCTCCAAATTTCTCTTCCTTATTAGTGAGTGCCTATTCCAGAGAGGTAAATATTCTTGTCTTTCTCCCTTAATAATTCTTTCACTTATATGGCCATTTCCATGGTGGCAGAAGCATAATCACCCATGAATTGAGTTAAACTTCCAATCTCATCAGTAATGGTAGCTGAAGAATCCTTCCATAGGACTTCAAGTGTTGTCTATGTATTTTTCCTTGGGACTAAGGGGTGGGAGTCAATTATCTTCTATTTATTCCTCCCTCTCTTCACCACTACTTTGTGCATAGGGATGTAAAAAATGTCCATTAGAGGGATCTCTTTGATGTTGATAATGATCTCTGAAGTAGGATTGAATGGAATAACTTCCAATCCATGTCGGGTGATCAATGGAGTCTTCTCAATTCTAGGTTTCTCTGGCATGGTGTATTGTTGAGAAGGGGGGTCACTTAACAAAGTTTGTTGCTCAAAAATAGTTTCCCCCCCAGGACCTCTTTCCCTCATTTTATTTGCTTAGATTTCTTTAAGGCCCGATCAAACGGATCTCACTCATGCTCCATATTTTGGTATATTATTTTTATATGTCCTTCAAGATCTAAAGAACCAATTGTTGTTGCTTTCTATTGTGGAGGAAGGACCATCGGTTGGGAGGAACTCCCTTGTTGAGTAGATGTCATGGTGTCCTTTAAAGATATTTGTCCTTGCAGAGGGGGATGCAAAAAATTTAGTGGTAGAGGAGCCAATCTTGTATCTCTGAAGGCAAGGAATTTTTCTCTCTCTTGAACTGATTACTCCTTATTCACCCTTTTTAGAATTAAACCATAATAAGTTGCTTTAGTGAACAAGTCATCAAACTTTTTTTCTTCATGGAGGAACCTTTTGATACCAGAGCTTACGGCACTTACTTTTCTACTCCATCTGGATCATATAACCTCTTCAAAATTGTGCCTAAATTTAATACATCAATAACCTTGATCTACTTTTCATCCTTTCCATATTTTTTCTAAGAGAAGATCCCAAAAGGAAGTGGGAATTGAGGCCATGACTTATTTTTGGAGTATTTCAATGCTCTGGTAATTCCATGGCTAACTGTTTGGTATGCTACCTCTCTGCATAGCAACTTTTTTGGAACGTAGAGTGGTAAGACATGTGGGGTTGCATGACTACCTAAGAGTCTGATATAGGTGAATAATTATTCACCAAACCAATTCCTAATCCTCCTAATGTCTTCCATAGCTTCCCAAGACATTATGGGGGGCTTGGTTTCAAATATAATTTCATAAATTTGAATAATAACATTGTGACAAATTTGATAAAAATAACCAAAATAATTGGTTTCCTAGAGTACATCATGATAAATGTGAATTAGTGTGTGATCATAGACAATCCACTTCCATCCCATGGTTGGAAAATTAAGGTAATAACAGAGGGAGTCCATGACATAGGCTGACATATAAAACAAAGGAATTTTGTACTTTGAGACACTGTGGGAGGAACGGAAAGCTAAAATGTGTTTGGAAAAATTATTGGATAATATTGTGGCCCAATCAAAGATGTACCCCTCAAACTCCCCATCAATCAAAGGGACCCAACTGTCAGGAAATTTGGAGACATTTGGAAATGCATGTAGTCTGCAAAGCATGGCATCTACTTGACTAAAAGGAGAAGCAAGTGAATATATGGAGTACTTACCATATTTCTCCTTTATATGTTTTTTTGAGTCACTCCTCAAGTCATTATTGGAATTAGTTGGATCCTCATGCTTTCTAAAGAAGTCCTCCACATAATTTTTGCATTAGACGCATTGAGGGTCTAGAACGTGATATATCTCCTAAAAGGCCTTGGCTAGAAAAAAAACCAATCATGGTGACCTTCCAAGTATGGAACTTCCTATCCATGATATCTATCGTTTCAATAACCCATCTGACCATATTTGTGTAGGGAATAATTCGATGCCTCACTCCAGTTATGTGAAGGAAAGAGTTCATCGTATCTTGTGCAGTTGCCTCTAAGGTGGAGGTTTCATCGTCGATGAGGACTGCTCTAATAGCTACCTGAGGACCTTCATCTTCAAAATATTTATACATGACATCCCATGAGGAATTATTTGAATCCCTAGTATGCACTGTGTCTGAAATTAATCTTGCCTTAGGTAATTTTTCATTAATGGTCTCTCTAAATATGTCAGTGGATTTTTGTATAGGTGCTTTTGATTCCCCTTAACTTTCTTCATTTCTTCGTGACGAGGGTGTTGGAGGCTTTCTTGGTAAGTGGAGGGAATTGAATGCTAAGGGTAAGCAGAGGTCCTTATGCATGCTGACAATCGAGTGAATGCAGACATGAACATATGGACTAGATTGACAAGAAATAAATTTAAATAGGTGAGTTCAAATCGCAATGGTCGATGCGCGGGGGTGCAACAGTCGCTTCATGGGGATTTCAGGCAGGAACATTAGGAGAATTTTGAGGTCTAAAATGGGCCTCCTAAGAAAAATGTACAACGAAAATAAACTTTATAAGAACCAATAGGATTCAAGATGATGATGTCAACCATGGGGGATGATTCACCATTTTTGGAGTAAAAAGTAAAAAGATTAAAAAAATAATAAAATAATAAAACTACTTTTTCAACTCGTATTTTCAACTTATCTCCCTAAGGTTTTACTCAAATTTCAAGCGGGAGTACTCGTAGGATGCAAAATTTAATTCCTCATCCAAGGAGTACCCATGTTGCATACTTTCGAAGGACCCTGCTACATGAAAAATGAGAAATGCATGAAAAATTGTGATTGCAATCATGTATTTCATGTATTTCTCATTTTTCATGTGGCAAGGTCCATCGAACGTATGGAACATGGGTATTCCTTGGATTGGGAATCAAATTTTGCATCCAATGAGTGTTGTCGCTCGAAATTTGAGTAAACCCATAGGGAGATAACTTGAAAATACGAGGTTAAAAAAATTAATATATAATAAATATATAATATATAATATATATATATATATATATGTATATGTAATATATGTATATGATATGTATAATGTATATATATATGTATATGTATATATAATTATATGTATATGTATATATTATATATATTATATATATATTATATATATATATGTATAATGTATATATATATATATATATATAATATATGTATGTGTGTGTAGTGTGTGTGTGTGTGTGTGTGTGTTTATATATAATATATATATAAAATAAAATAGTTTTTTTCTTTTTCCCTCTAAAATTTGATGATGTAATCTAATTTTATTTTATTATTTCCACTATTATTTTATAAGTTCCTTAGGAGGCGCATTTAGACCTCAAAATTCCCCTTATGAAGGGAGGAATTGCGTAGAGGGAGAAACGTGAAGGAGTCAGATTGGGTGGAGGTCGAGGGACGATGGTAATGTATCAAATGCTCTCATGTGCATTTTCCATGCTCACCTAATAGTGGTCCCTGTTTCTGATGTGGTTTCTGCATTGGCCTAATAGTCAATGGCCTCGTTTTATCTCCTCCGGCGGGGTGCCTGAGCAGAGTTGGAGGCAAGGCTTGACCCCACGAAATTAATCTTAACCATTGATTTTTTATTGCTACTTTATTAACTTTGACTTTCCAAGGGCAAGCGTTGGCTTAACTGTCACACTTGTTTACCTGCAAGAGCTCCTCCCAGGTGAGGTTACTTTGATATGGGTTATGATCTTCCCCACAGGTGGCCGCTCTTTAATAATTTTCATTTGAGAAATGGGGGAAGGCCCATTTCCACTTGGTGACTTATCCATGCCAAAAATGGTGTTGCTTACTACTAAGCTGGAACCGAGATACCCTAGCACTCTGATCCCTTGGTGCCTAGAAATCTTGCTCATTTTGAAATATAATTTGAAATTATTACGGGTTTCTGACCCTCTGGGGTATGTCGTCGGGATGAAATCATGTTAACGTTAACCAAGCCATCTGTTGACCTATAATTGGTCCGAGTGTCATCCATATATGGGCCCTTTGGGTACTTAAAAATTGCTTGCCACATGTCCACTTCTGAGTGGTTGTTTATTGACATCACCTTTTCCCAATGACATGTTGCCACCTCTCTTGTCAAAGGAGAGAAAGAAGGGTCCCAAGGCCTAGTTGTGCAGGAAATTTCTATGTAAATGGTCCAATATCATCGCCTTCAAAAATTCATTTAACCAAAGCTTTCAGGATTTCACAGTCGCAAGGTTTAGGCCTCCAATTTTTGTTATGGGGTTCCGTTAGTAGACGGCCCTGGCTCCAAAAATTGACAAATCCCTGTTTCTTGGTCCTTGGATCCTTTTGAAATTTATTTCCAATGAGTTATAGGATTCTGGGGTAGCAGGGTCTCTGAGATTTTGACTGTTATGGGCCCAATTTTGGTTGCCCTTATCTTTTGATCTAGGAGGCCATTTTCAGACTTGTTTACACTGTTGGAAAGCTCTTCTTGAGCTCTTTCTGACTGAATGGGTATGATATTTTATTTGATATCATATGTTTCTCTGAAAATGGCCCCAAAATTTGTTATGCTTTGCACCTCAACCAATTTTCTATATGAAGAATAAGAGGAAAGAAGCGGAGGTTACAACATCGGCGCTAACTAGGGACAGTGTCTTGGTGGCAAAGAATTTAGAACCTACAAAATAGTATCCTTTTATTAGGAATGGATTTAAAAAT
The DNA here is from genome assembly GCA_000404065.3 of Pinus taeda. Lineage (NCBI taxonomy): Eukaryota > Viridiplantae > Streptophyta > Pinopsida > Pinales > Pinaceae > Pinus > Pinus taeda. The sequence goes on along the minus strand of APFE031605128.1, from coordinate 66,499 downwards.
ATATATGTATACATAAAACTAAAAATTAAATAAACACTCCATTATTTACAATGGCTCACCAATATTTACAGTGGAGATGGATACCTGAGTTTAGTGTTTAAAGTAGTGCTTGTGGTACTTCCCATTTCAGGCAACTCAAACACTTCACCATCTATATTTTCCAACAAGAATGTGTTGTTACCTTTGGCTTCAACTACCTTGAATGGCCCAAACCGCAAAGAGTCAAATCTCCCATGCTTACCTTTATATTCTCTCCTAACATCCCATTTGAGCACAAGGTCACTTGGCTGGAAAATTTTGTCTTCGGCCTTTTTTTCAAACATGGCCTTCATCTTATCCTGGTACTTGAACAAATTATAAGTCACCTTCTCTTTGTTCTCCTGCAATTCGACCAAATGGTTTATCCTCCTATTCAATGGATTAGGTTACTCCTTTGCATCCTAAATTAACTTAGCCACTATCATAACCAATTGACTAGGAGTAGTACCATATACTAATTCAAAAGCTGATTTTCTAGTGGATCTCTTTATTGTGACTTTTTTTTCCCAAAGAGAAAATTTAATCTGAGAGTCCCAATTTTTCTTATTCTCTACAATGATTGTATTTAAAACTCTCACCAATGTATTTCTTGATGACTCGGCCAACCCATTCCCCTGTGGATAATAGGTGGAGTGACCAAGTATGACATTATACTTCTAACTTAAATCAATAGACTTTTCAGACTTAAACACATGGGCATTATTAGTCATTATCTTCTTCAGACAAACAAATCTGGAAAAAATATTTAAGTTAACAATGCACTTTTGGGTTCAGGTTCTGGGGAGGCAGCGGACAAGGTGGAGGCAGAGAGGAACCAACAGATTCATAGGTTAAGTCATCTGATTTAGAAGAAGAGGATGAGGACGAAGAAGAGGACAATATCGTTGATCAAAATATAGAATGGATGACACGGGTCCCATTGGCACTCCAGGGTGCCTTGTACAAGATTCCAAGACACACAGAGAAGTTGTTAATGAAGTATGACTCTAACAGAGTAATGAAGGCAGAAGACCATCTAGACACGTTCTACCTACATCTATAGACACTCGAGGTATGTTATGATGATGTTGCATGTAGACTATTTCCATGTACCTTAGATGGTAGAGCAGTTGTATGGTACCATAGCCTTACTGTCAACTCCATTCATAACTGGGGAATGTTCAAGATAATTTTCCTTGAGAAATTTGTTGAGGACAAAACCCTCGCGATCTTGTTAAAATATTTGGGCAGTCTCAATATGGATAAGAAAGAAAAATTAAATGATTTTAACCAGAGGTTTAACTATATCCTGAACAATTTCACTACAAAGACTAAACCTCATGACTCCATCAAAGTTGACTACTACACATCCGCAGTGCCGACTAGCATTGCCCAAAAGAAAACAACCATCGAGAAGGAGCTCCCAAAATAGAATAGTCAATACAACTTGAGAAGTCAAGGGGCTCCTGCTGTAATTGAGATATTGAAAGAAACTTTTGAAAAACTACTCAGAATGGTTGATCCACTGGCATCCTCAACACAGAAAACAAAAAGCAATTCCAGGAAGACAGCTACAGCAAAAGATATGTCCATGAGAAGAAATCTCCAAAACACTCCACCGAACAGTACAGACACAAGTCTTCCCTTAGACAACTCGGTGAGTCTTCCCACTTTAGATTACAATATTGTTGAAGATATGAAGAAGACCTGTGCAAACATTTCTCTGTACAAGCTAACCAAAATCATAGGTCAGTGGGATATTCTTTTTCATGCACTCAGGAAAACCTCCACAGACAATGTTGCCTCTTCTAGCAAAGGAGCAAGAAAGTCTCCCGGATCACTTGCATATGTACTCAACGTGCTTCACATGGAAGAAGCGAACTTTCTTTACCCACCATTTTTGTTATCATTTGAAATATTCAACTTCAATTTCCACAACTGTTTGGTTGACTCTATCACATCAGACAATGTCATGCCACTCTCCATTGCTAAACAGATCAATGTGCAATGGAGTTGTACAACTGTGCAGATCATCCAACTTGACCAAACATGCGCACTAGCCATTAGTGAACATTGGGATTTGATCATCCGATTATCGTCTGATAGACAAGTTCACTAGTGCATTAACATTGTGATCATGGACATCCTGGAAGCATACATCTTATTTCTCAGTAGAGACTGGTCCAATAAGTTGCATGGATATTTTGCTATAGACTGGTCACACTTATGGCTTTCATACCAGGGTAGAAATAACCAGATATGGGTGTTTTCGAAGAGATATATGAAACATAATGTTACTCCCACAGATGGTCAGAATGAACCAATGGATTTCGTAGAACTTCTATTCGACAATTGCTTTCTAGAAATGCAACTGGGGTGTTATCTTGCATAGTCGATCCCCACCCCACCAGATACATAGTTTCATCTCCTTCCTTGCCCAACTGGTGGAAATGAAACTTGTACACTACATTGTAACAATAGTACTAGTAGTGTTAGCAGTACTACTATGGTAAGCAGTCCTTGTACAGATGACTTGTGGACCTTGTATTTCGATGGATCCAAAACACAGGATGGCTCTGGAGCCAGGTGTGTTTTGATTGACCCAAGGCAAATGAAACACTTAGTCTCAAGCTGCTTGGAGTTTGACTGCATGAATAATATTTTCAAATATGGAGCACTCTTATTGGGTTTACAAAAAGTACTCAGCTTCAATGTTGCTATGTTGAAAGTGGTAGGTGATTCAGAGATTGTGATACAGTAGGTACCTAACACCATATACTGTGTCTCACCTCATCTTAAGAGCTACCAATAAGAGGTATGGCGGATTATCTCTAATTTCCAAGATTTTAATATCATCTTTGTACCAAGAATGTGCAATGTAGTTGTAGATATTCTGGCCAATGCAGCTGCTAGGATGACACAGCTTAGGTATAGATTTAGTGTTGAAATTTTGTATAACCCATCTATCGCTGAAAACATAACTAATTTTCGTTTTTCTTATGGTGATGAATAGATACTACATTTCATGGCCAATGCTTATGTCTTCAAGGATGCAGCAATAGATGAAGACGTGCACGAGTAATCTCTACAAGGTACAACTGATGACAATAAAGACAACCTCATCTCCAAGGGTGTGGTTTCAGTCAAAAAGCTATATGACTTGCAGAACCCCTTCAAAGGGCCTAGGAACACTAAAACCCACAACTCCACACTAATGCATGAACATATTAACTTGGGAACAGATAGAGATATGAAGTTCGTAAATCTTGGTAAGTGTTGCACATCGAAAGAGAATCAAGCCTTAGTCTACTTGTTCAAACAGTACCGTGATGTATTCGCGTGGACATAGGATGACCTGAAAACATATGACATGTGAATAATCCAACACTTCATTCTGATCAAAGAAGGGGTCAAGCCATTTTAGAAAAAGCTTAGAAAATCTCATCCGTCATTTGAACCCCTCATACAGAAAGAATTAACTAAGTTGTTGGATGCGTGGACCATTTACAAGGTTCATCATTCCTCTTGGGTTTTGAACTTAGTTCATGTCAGGAAGAAGTCCGGGGAGATCCAACTGTGCATAAATTTCGAAAATTTAAATTGAGCCTTGGACAAAGACAATTACATTGTATCGTCTATGGAGCACAACTTGAAGATAGTATCTAGATCAAAAATGTTTTCTCTGCTTGACCGTTTTTCCGAATATAACCAGGTTTTGGCAGCAGAACCTGATAGACATAAAAATAAATTATGTACCAAGTGGGGTACATTCACTTATCGAAGAATTTTGTTTGGGTTGGTAAATGAAGGCACAAATTTCAGCGTGCTATGGACATCACCTTCCATGGGCTCATTAGATAGAGCATGGTGGTTTACCTTGATGATGTGATAGTATTTTCCATAAAACAGTCAGGCCACTTATGCCATCTTAAGAATATCTTTGAGCGATGTTGAAAGTACAGGATATCCTTGAATCCCAATATGATCGTATTTGCAGTGTCTCAGGGGAACCTCATTGGGTATATCATCACCAAGAGTGGGATCAAGGTTGATCCAGACTGAGTTCAGACTATCACGTAGATTCCTCACCCAATCAACAATAAATCTATGCAATCCTTCTTGGGGAAGATCAACTTCCTCCGGAAGTTCATCTCATATTACGTACAGATTGTTAAACCTATCCAAGACATGATCAAGAAGGGCGTAGTCTACAACTGGGGTAAGAAGAAAAAGGATGTGTTTCCCTTATCAAGCAAGAAATAGTAGAAGCACCTCCATTATACCGCCCAATTTCAACAAAGATTTCTTGCTTTATACTTTTGCTTCTGACAATTCACTCGTTGCAGTGCTCACTCAGAAGGATGAGCTGAACAAAGAACGCCCCATCTCCTACATGAGCGCGAGCATGCATGGAACTGATATCAACTATCCCATCATGGATAAACAAGCATATGTTGTATACAAGGTGGTAAAACATTTCAGACCCTACCTATTGAAAACTCATTGCATAGTCTTTGTACCACACCCAGTAGTAAGATTGTTGCTTGTTCAACAAGAGTTGCATGAAAGACGTGTGAACTAGATGACAAGACTACAAGAGTATGATATTTACATCAAGCCAATTCACATTGTCAAGGGTCATGGTCTCTGCAGACTAGCAACAGAAACAGTACACGCGTAAGAGGAAGAAGAAGAGCTCATCGATTGGGAGCAAGAAATTGACATGTACAATGTAGAGTGAGCACCACCCACTTCACATGAAAACTCTTGGTACGAAGAAGTGTGCTAATACTTTGAGAATGACACCATGCCCTCTCACGTTTCCATGTAGCAGAAGAGGGCACTTCGACTCAAAGCCTTACTTTACTAGTTGGTACACAAAGTGCTTTACAAAAAGTATAACAATGGAATTTTGCTCAGGTGCTTGGAGGCACAAGATTCGGAGAGAGTGTTACATGATCTGCATGACAGACCAGTGGCGGTCACTTCGTGGGTAACACAACTGCGCATAAATTCATGAGAGTCAGTTTTTGCTAGACCACATTGTTTAAATATGCACACGTTTATGCCCACAAGTGCCCGGTCCGTTGGCGATGCTTCACGCAGAACTCGAAGGTCAGTAGCCCTACTACATCTTGTTGCAGTGGACGAACCATTCCAACAGTGGGGCTTAGACATCATTGGATAAATATTCCCACATTCATCAAAGCAGCACCTCTATATCCTAACTATTACATATTACTTCACACACTGGACGGAAGCAGCTCCGCTCAAACAAGTGAATGACTAGGAAGTCATCATGTTCCTATAGTAGAACATCAATTCGAGGTTTGGCATTCCTGTATCACTTGTGTTTTACAATGAAACTTATTTCTCTTCGTTGAAACTTTATGATTTTTCATTGTAATATGGTATTCTTCTTAAACATTCAGTTAACTACTACTTGCAGGGAAATGGTCTTACCGAATCTACAAATAAGAACCTCATTCGCATGATAAAAAAGACCATTTACTCTAAGCAGCAAAACGGGCATTTCAATCTAGTGAATGCACTTTGGGCTGACTGACTTACACCCAATCCCTCTCTCAACACATCTCCATACTTCCTTGTATACAGAAACGAATCCATCCTCCCACCAAATATCTACTTGTCTGTTGTTCGGTCATCCCAAGAATCCTGAGGCAAGCTGTGTTTATTGGTTCAGTGTAGTATGGACACACTACACAAGTTACAGGAAAAACTGATGAAAGCAAAAGAAAAATTTTCACTCCACTAGAACTGTATCAAGAGATGGTTCGATCAAAATTCTACAGGGAACACTAGCTTCACTATGGGTGGACTAGTCTTGGAGTGGGATAAACACCATGAAGACAAAGTGAAACACATGAAGTTCCAGTCCCTGTGGATTGGCCCTTTCACGGTCTATGAAAAACTTTGCCAACACATGTATCATTTACAACCACTTAATGGGAGGATTGACAACCTTCTTGTCAATTGCCAAGATTTAAAATTTTATTTTCAATGATCTAGGGTCATGCCCCGCCCTATGTACATAGCATGCTTATTGTTGTTTTATTGCTTTGATTTGTTGTTTTTTATTTGTTTTTGTTTGCTTTGTTTTGATTTTCTTGTCATTTTCATTTTGGTAAATAAGTGTTGTCCTATATTGTGTTCTAGATTTTGAAGAAGTGTGTGGCTGAATTTAAAGAGTCTTGTGACACTGCAACACTTGGCCAGTCCTGTGTCCGTCTTCTCTGTGTTTGGTTGTAACTTTTGGTCAATCAAGCCTAGATAGAAAATATTATCTATCTGTAAGGGAAGCTCTGGTCAAACCATTAACCTATGTCCAAACTGGGAAACCCCATCCCTATACTCAGTTTTCTGCTTTGTGTGTTCAAGCTTATCCAACTAGTAGAAATGGAGAAGGGGAAAAATCTAAACGAGCAAACCTAAATCAGAGGTCTTACATGCTTCTTAAAAGGAACAACCTCTTCTGCTCTCAATAAGTTGGAATACCTCTTCCACCCAAAAATAAATAAGTGCCTATGCAGAGTTCTATTTCAAAAAATATAAAGGCGAAAGAAGAAAAAGGCTTCCTGTGCAGAGAGGTAAAGCAAGCAACTACACCAAGGTACTGACCAGGCTCGTTAGCAGTGAAGCAACTCTTGTGTTCCTGCATCACTCTATTGGGGTACTCTCTAGGCCTGCTGGAATCGAAGCAACACTAGAGATGAAAACTTATACTTTGAAAATCTTAAGCTCGCGAACTAAACTAACCTTCCCGATTTTGAAACAGTGTGGTCTAGCTAAAAATTTTGTTTTGTTTTACTGAGTTGGTACAAGGTGAACGATGTATGTCCATGGGGTAAGTGGGGAAGCCAAAGTAACTTGTGCAGCAATTCAATACTCCCTGAAATGCCAAGGCCCTGTGCCGAAAATGAACAAAAACAGAGAAGCTAGTATTCCACTAATGTGTCGCGAAGTGTTGTAACGGCTGCAACATCCTCCAAAATTTTGGCCTGCATCCAAATTTCGAAACCTTCCTTGGTTTTTCCCCTGATGGTTGCAAACACTCAGGCTCATTCCATGAGCTCTTGTCGAGTCTTTACACCCTTTTTTCTTGATCAACCACCAGTCATTTGTTGGCATGTTGATCGCTATGTCATGCTTGCGAATTTGTTCTATCAATTTTGAAGGTTTGTATTCGTGTGCATGAGTTGTTTTCGCTCTATGAACATCATTCGTACTCACACACAAAGTTTCATGCACTTTCGCGCAAGTGTCGTGACAGTCATTCAAAGATCTATCTCCAGTGTCTCACTTGTCGCTCTTAACCTTTAAGGCGACTTCACTAAGCACATGTTTGTCTTGTTAGTTTGAGGTGTCTTGTAACAACATAAACTTTGAAACAGGAACTAATACGATTACCTGTTTCATTGAGGTAGCAAAAAAATCAACTGATTTTGAAAAGTGGTGATGCAGATATAATATATATATATATATATATATATATATATATATAGCATAGCATAGTTTTTGACACTTTAAATATTTTATGTACATTAGTTTTTAGAATGTTAGTGATTTGCATGCTGATTTTAACAAGTGATGATTCTGCATCACGTCATTTTTTTACTTTAAATTTTCTAATGTATTAAATGTGAATAATTATTTTCTAAATTTAACAAATTTGAAATGGTCTTCTTCTTCATATTTTCTTGTTTTTCTTCTTTTTTTTTGTAATAAGGTCTTTATTTTTTTACATAGTTAAAGAAGAAGGTCGATATTTTAAAGTTTCAATATTTTGCATATTTATATATCGTTAATTAATTTTTCAATGCACATCAAATAATTGTCTCTAAAAAAATTTAACAATTGACATAAAAATAAATATTTTGAACATAAATATAACTAAAAAATTACACATTTTGATCATTTTTTTGCTAGAAATGAATGTCAAAATCACAATTTTTATAGGAAAAATTTAACAAAAATGGTTAAATAATAGTATTTTTTTTATGAATTTCATGTCAAAAAATAATAATAATCACAGTTTTTTTCAAAAAATAATGATTCACATAAAAATTAAAGTGAAAATCACATAATACAAATACTGAACATATAACAACATAAACTAAATACTTATTATTCTCATAAAATGGCAAAGTCAAAACATTACAAGTATAACTAACTAATAGTTACAAAAAATGAACTTGATTTCCAAACATAACTTAAATTTAATCAACAATATCACGTAATCCAAACTCTTCATCCTCTAGAGTTTCATCATTCTCTTCTTCCACAATATTTTTTGCTTCACTTTGCTCATTTTCTTCTTTTAATGGATCTTTGATGTGTGCAAATCTCCCAATGTATGTCTTTCCAATCATTCATCTAATGGTGTTTGAGGTTCCTTTGTCTTTTTTGCCACACGTGATTCATTAAAATTCCCTTTCCTCAACCCAATTTCTTGCATTGCATCTGGAAGAAATTGAAGAGCATTAATTCTTTGCTGAATAAATTCGCACTGTACTGGGTATTTTTCAATGGCAATGAAATTTCTTCCTTTTTGTAGGCAAGATGTTAGTGTTGTACCTAATTATGAAGCATAAAATAAATAATGAAGTAAATTAGTATAATGACATACAAATTAAGAAAGAAGATATTGAAATTCAATTTTGTATAGTAAAACTTACCTGAACCTGAAAATAAATCGAGAACCCAATCTCCTTCATTTGAACATAAGTCTATAAGATAGTTAATCAATGACTGGTTTTTGATAAATGCTAACCATCTCTCATTTTTCTTCTTTATCTTCATATGTTAGTTTTTTTACAACAACATCATAAACCAATACTTGGCTATGACTCTTTCCATCTACCCAGTTAAGAAGCATAGACTTATAGCTATCATCTTTTGACTAACTATCAATATGGATGAATTCACAAGCATTTATAATTGGTTGATATTCATGGTTGAGAAGATTTGACTTTTTCCTATAACATGAAATAGTAAAATTTCAATTAACTTGTACCTAAATGAATTTTTTAACATTAATCAAACATACAATTTCAACATCTTACCATGTAAGTTGCATTCTTGAGTTTGTTTTCCCCTTGAAGCTTTTCAATAACATTTCTAATTGTGTGTCTGAATGAAATGTCACAAATATCTGTAATGGTGATGATGTGACTTCTACAAATCTCGCAACTACTTTACTAAGAGCTTAATAAGTATAAGGGTCATTATTATAGTCAATGTTTGGGATATTGAAACCATGGGGAATATTTGCAATAACTAGGGAATAATCCCTTTTAGGTATGAGTTTAGCAATGTTTTCATAGTCACCTTGTATTACTTGATATTTAATAGTGTCAAGCCCATTCCAAATGAAATGAGTAAGAGTTGGATCAAGTTCAATATTCTAAGACGTTGCTTTCTCAGTTTTTCGACCTAATTTTTTCAATAAATCTTTTGAAACTATCTGGTGCTCCATTTGCATCCTTCCTCGTCTTTTGATAAAATAAACAAATATATGTATAATTTATAAAATAAAAATAGCATACAAATGAATAAAAATGAATGTATAAATCAACATACATTTTTAAATGCAAGATAAAAATCTTTTGGTGTTGATATAGAACTTGAATCTGGGTAGTTGCATACAACATCATCCCAACTATATTCATTCAACAATTTAACCACTTGTTCTTGTATTTTCATGTAAACTTTGTGACTAAATAGATAAAGTAAAAAAAGTTAATATAATGATATGTATAACAAATACTACCAAGCAATATGTTATATTTAAAAGAAAATTATAATTTAGAATTAAGTAAAAATAATTTAACAAACTTACTTTTGGAATTATTCACACACTTCGTCTAATGTTAATACCCCTAAATTCACACGAAATAATATTTATTTGACAAGTTTTTCATCCTTCACTCTTTGCAATGCTCTCCAAGGTGTGATGGTCATATATTGTGGAAGCTACTTCATTTCAGGACTTGATTTACTGCTGCTACATATCAAAGGTTTAGACTTTTTGACCTTTTGGTTTTTAATGCCAATGTTCTCCCACATGCTAAACATCTCATTAATCAATTCCCATATCTCTCCAGTTCTAAATTTCAACTGGAAAATGTTATCAATACTTATGAATATATCATAATGTACTTTTCCTCTTGAATTGATTTTTTCCTCAACTTGATAGCTTATTTCCATACAACATTCCTTTCGAAATTCTAGAGTAACATTTATCTTATCCCCACCACATTTTTCTTCAAATTCATTATGAATAAATCTAACTTTTTGGATGAAATTCATAAACATCCTATATTTATTATCTATATTATGATCCCATGCGAGTAAATTTTCTTTTGTATCTCATAAGCTAGCATAAATTATACATTTCATTGTTTCAAAACGTGGGTTATTGGGATATTCCTCCATCAATTGCCTTTGAGATTCTACAGAATGGTTCCCCCCAAGCACATAATAATTGTATTCAAAACATTTTAACTTATCAAATGCTTCTTTGTTGGGAACTTGAACTAGATCAACAAGAAGCACATAATCAACCACATGAGCATATGGATTGTACCTCATCAATGTATTCAAGTTGTGAACATGCAGGTGTGTGGCTTTCTGATTTGATATTTAAAATTTCCTTCACTTGGCTTATAGATTTGTCTCACATTACGCTGAAACGTACGACCACCCTCAATTACGTTTGTCTTTTTCAAGTTATTTCGAATGGCATTTTATTATTTTTTAATAATGCCATGCTCTAAATCAGCTCCTGGTGTAATGATTTCCTTGCCTTCTTTTGAATTTTCACTAGGATCTTCATTGTTGGCCTTGATTATTTGAGAATGATAAAATTTTATTTTCTTCCTCCTCTTTTCTTCTAGATAAGTAACATTCTCATCATTAACTAGAACAAACACATTCCTAAGCATTTTTACTTTTGGTCTTTTATGGATCTTCTCCTTTCTAACATTAGTTCTAATATCATCCTCGGTAATGGAAACATATTCTTTAGCATCTGTTTCAACTTCCTCATCTTCAAAAGTAACATGTCTACCTTTGCTAGATTTATCCACTATAGATATTCTTTGTTGATCCCTTGGATGTATTTTTGTAGCATCATGAATTACTATTTTTTACTTGTTTTCCATATCTTCTTCTGACCCTGAGTAGAAACTGCTGACAACATTCATAATATCTTGCTCTATGAAATAAATGCCTCCCAACATAATTGAAATATTTTCAATAAAATTATGTCAAACAAAATATCATATGTCAACAAAAACTAAGTTATAAAAATATAACGTTATAGTTACAATATTGCAAAACAAATAAATATAAATAACAATACTTACCATATCTTGTGCAATCTCATTTAATATTTGTTTACACATCTTTGTAGATTCCTTTTCGTGTCATACATGGACAATGATAACGATATTTAATCTTGTCATTTGACTTGGGCGGTTTTGTAAGCACATAAACAACTTCAGTGTCTGGTATCAAACAAATGTCTAGTACTTTTCCCAACACCTCATAAAGTCCACTATTGTTAGGGATATAAACACAGATATATTTGCAGATGTTGTTCGTCTTCTCTATCTTTCACATACCATACATTTTCTATATGCTTCAATTATTTTGATTTCTTCCAGTAAGAAATATTCTTCTTATCGTTTGAGGCACTTGATAGATTTGTAGTTATTATCTCAGGTTTGGTTCGTTCGGCAGTGATTTTTTGAGGATCCACCTTTAATTTTAACAGTCTTTGGTCCAGAAAGATTCACAGAAATGTTCTTTGATGTCATTTTCCTGCAAAAAATACACATATATAAATCAGTAAATTACAAAAAAAACAATAGATTAAATAAACAAACAAAACGAAAAAAAAAAATCTAAAAAAGATAAATAATCATAAATCATTAATAGTTTTCAAAACATCACCTTTAAAAAAATAAAAAAATGGCCCGCCACCCCCACGAGCCCATTGGGCCACGGGGGTGGGGTGGGAGGGGATTGCGTCCCTCCCTCCCCAGCCTTGTGGCCCAATGGGCCCGTGGGAGTGGAGGCCCAATTCTCAGAATCGAGCCTCCACCCCCATGGGTCCAGCAGGTCTTCACCCCCATGGGTCCAACAGGACTCCACTCCCACGAGCTCGTTGGGCTACGGGGGAGGGGCAGGAGGGGGTTGTACATAGCCCCTGCCACCCCACCCCCACGACCCAATAGGCTCAAAATCGGATCTCCACCCCCACAGCCCTACAAGCTCAAAATCGGGTCTCCACCCTCACGGACCAAGCAGGCCTCCACCCCACAGGCCCATGCGGGTGGAGGCCGAATTCTAAGAATCTACCCTCACCCTTGGTGAGTTGGGCCGTGGGGTTGGGTGCCACCGGCAGGCACGACCGGGCCCACCACGCCCACTGCAGATGTAGTGGCCTTTTGCCTGTGATGGGGGTGTCGACTAAGCCTGGCTTGTCTAAATTTTTAATTTCTAAAAAAATATAAATTTCATTAATAAAAGGCTAAATATTATTTTACTAGAATATGTTTTTGGTCTAGTATTTTACACGAAGATAACAACCCAAATGACACAAAACTGCTAGTAACCTATGGGAGTTTAAGACTCACACACAGCAAAAGAGAAACTAACCTTTTAAATGCAATAATATTTCGTTGATATGTTGTCGACAACAATGTAGTTGTTCCACAAAATCACTTCAAGTCTTTTAACGAACCTCGAAAAGCCTTGATGTGATGTGACGAATAGTGATAATTAAATTTATGATATAGCGGAAATTACATAATTGTTTCACCACACTGTGAATGTGGTATTAATTTGTTTTTATAAAAACTTTAACATATAAATCTTGTTATGGCGATATAGTAAATTATGATAAAACGAACATTATGGAATTGTTTTACCGCATGGTGAATGTGGTATTAATTTTTTTTCATAAAAACTTAACATATAAATCATGTTATGGTGATATAGAAATTTATGTTAAATGTGTGATAGAAGATATAAAAAATAAAAGAAACATTCAATTGCCTAATAGATGCTATATAGTTTAAGTAAAAAATTAATTTAGGTAAAAGATTTAGTTTACAATTTTAATTTAAAGATTTAGTTTAAAAGATTAATTTCATAAGAAAATTTTAGTTAAAATTTTTCAATAAACTATAAAAGAAAATTTTGGAGGAAAATACATGAAACGAAAATTTTGGAGGGAAATTTTCATTCTTTAAGCTATATATTATCATTAGGAGAGAGTTAACTTGTATCATTCTACCTCTTTTGTTTGAAAGGCATGGGTTCTTCTGATAGTGAGGTTTCACTTTGTGAAGCATCAACATCTTCGTCGTGTAACAGCTCTATTCATATTGATGAATATAATGGAAATTCTTCCACTATGAATAGAGATTCAAATCTTCCACTTAGTCCTAATCCTAAGGACTATGAGAGTAGCACTGATGAAGGGCAAGATGAAGAATTTCAAATAAATAAAGAGTCACGGTTTCTATTTAGTCCTAATCCTATGGACTATGAGAGCAATAGTACTGATGAAGAGCATGATGAAGATTTTCAAATAAATAAAGAGTCATGGTTTCTACTTAATCCTAATCCTATGGACTATGAGAATGGTAATGATGAAGAGAATGATGAAGAATTTCAAGTGAATAGAGAGTCATGATGTCCACTTATTCCTAATCCTATGGACTATGAGAGCAGCAGTGATGAAGAGCATGATGAAGAATTTCAAATGAATAGAGAGTCATGGTGTCCACTTAGTCCTAATCCTATGGACTATGAAAGCAGCAATGATGAAGAGCATGATGAATAATTTCAAATGAATAGAGAGTCATGGTTTCCACTTAGTCCTAATCCTATGGACTATGAGAGTAGCAGTGATGAAGAGCATGATGAAGAATTTCAAATAAATAAAGAGTTGTGATTTCCACTTAGTCCTAATCCTATGGACTATGAGAGCAGTAGTGATGAAGAGCATGATGAATAATTTCAAATGAATAGAGAGTCACGGTTTCCACTTAGTCCTAATCCTATGGACTATGCGAGCAGTAGTGATGAAGGCCAAGATGAAGAATTTTCAATAAATCGAGAGTCACATTTTCCACCTAGTACTAATCCTAAGGAATATGAGATATGTAATGACGAAGGGTGGGATGAAGCACTTAGTCTCAATCCTAAGGACTATGATAGTAGAAGTGACGAAGGGTAGGATGAAGCACTTAGTCCTAATCCTAAGGATTATGAGAGAAGCAGTGACAAGGGCAGGATGAATAATTTCCAATAAGTAAAGAATCACATTTTCCACATAGTCCTAATCCTACAAACTATAAGAGCAGCACTGACAATGCACATGATGAAGAATATCCAATAAACATCGAGTCAAATTTTCCATTTAGTCCTAATTCTAAGGATTATGAGGGTAGCACTGAAGAAGGGAAAGATGAATAATATCCTTCAAGTCAGTATTTGAAAAGTACAGATGATCATAGTGAGGATAATACTCCTCATAATGATGATGAAAATGCTTATACAGATGATGATCCAATGATGGAGATGTTGCCACTGAATATTGTATCGAGGAGTAGGAGTAGACCTTTTCGTATCAATCCAAGATGTTTTGGTTATATAAGGGGTAGAGAAGAATATCTCATGAGAAGAAGTTCTATCAGTACTCTCATTTCAAGTGAATGTTGTCAAAATTATTTCTTGAAACATATGGATTTCAAGTTTGCATTAGAGAAAAGGAAAAGATATTCGTTAATGAATAAAAGCATGCAAAATTCATATTTTGTGGAGTGCACGCAATCTACATTGTCAGGTTATGATTATCATATTGAGTCTTTATTTATCTGTAGAAAGGCTTTCAAAATGTTTCATTCAATTGGTAATTTTCATCATTCAAGAATCCAAGAAAATTTAGAAAAATATCCCACATTTTATTCAGAAGTACATCATAAACGACAGTTTCGGCCATTATAAAATATTGCAATGTCATGGATGAAAGACTTATTTTCAAACAATGGAGAGTGTATTCCAAATAGACATACAATACATATTCCATATAATATCTCAAGACAAGAAATCTACAACTTATACAAAGAATATGCAAAAGGTGCCGAAGGAAATGGTCGATTTATTATATATCAATATTTTGTGAAGATATGGAAGAAAGAATTCAACAATGTTTGTATTCCTAAGAAGACAAGGATGGGGATTTGTAGTACATGTTCTTCTCTTAAATCAAAAAAAGATAAATGAAGGGGTTGAAAGAGGTAAGCATTCATAACATTAATTTTTAAAATTGTATAGTCATCAACTATGAAAATGTATTTACTAATGACTTTCTTTTATGTTGTGTAGATTTCATTGTCAATATGATTCAATAGCATCACAAACAAAAAACAAGTGAAAGGAAAAAGTTGTACAAGCATTGAAAGAAGTGTTATGATAATCCAAATAAATATTTGGGTTTTTGATAATTGATGGTATGGACCAGACTAATGACTTTCTTTTATGTTGTGTAGATTCCATTGTCAATATGATTCAAGAGCATCACAAACAAAAAACAAGTGAAAGGAAAAAGTTGTACAAGCATTGAAAGAAGTGTTATGATAATCCAAATAAATATTTGGGTTTTTGATAATTGATGGTATGGACCAGAAGAAAACACTTCTACCACATTTTGTTTGCACACCCAAAAATTTAGAGGAGGAAATTTTATTCAATATCACTTGGTCGGTTGTATGGTATTGAATGGGAAAATGTTTCCAAGGGTATACTTCACAGCTCCAAATATTCATAATGATGAAAATCTGACAATAACCATAATTCATGATGTGTTTTCTCATTGTTCTGGTAATCTTCTTGAAGTTTTGTATCTACAATTGGACAACACTTGTCGTGAAAACAAAAATCAAATTGTTTTTGGATATCTAAACATGCTTGTTGAATTGAGACTTTTTCAAAAGGTAAAGGTTGGTTTCCTTCTTGTTGGGCACACTCATGACCATATTGGTCAAATTTTCAGTCATTTTTCAGTCACAGCAAGGAGGAAGAAAGTTGGGAGCTTTCCATCATTAATTGAATGTATTAAGAAATAATACATGCCAGAGCCTATTTTTGATGTGTTGGAAGAAATTGTTGACATGAAAAGGTTTATTTGGGATTGCATGGTGAGGAGAAATGCATTGAATAACTTAATGACATTTGCTTCCAACATCAATTTCGTATCAAAAAAATTGATGAGAAAACACTAATATGGGGCAAGAAATATTCAACTACTGCAGAATGGGCGTCATCATCAGGTTTGGCATTTTTGAAGTTCATTAAAATTCATCCAATATTTGCGTCAAATATATTGTTATTACAATCAGTTGTTGAAGTTCATAATGCACGCAGACAGAATAGAGATATAACCTATTATGATTGCTTGAAAGAAAAAAAAAAATGTATTAGATAACATATGAGTACTTTGATATTGTTGATTCAGTTTAGTGGGAGTATTTTTTCAATAATCAAAGTGATGTCATTTCAAGAACAACAAATGAAAATATACCTTTGAAAACTCCATTTATTTGGCCACAAAATGTGTCAAATGAACATGAGGAAAGAAATATTGTTGAACAACAAAAATCTCAAGGTATTATTAATTATTCACAAGTAGAGGAAAGAGAAATTTATATTGGTTCCAGAATATCTTGTGCACAACATGAAGCTATGGAATACCTTTACAGGGGTTCAGTACAAGATATTAAGGAGGGTTGCATGATCGTAGTGCTAACAGATGGAGATCCCAATGGCTATCCATTCTGGGTTGCTAAGGTTATAAAGTTTATTACAAATAATGAAGATGTTGTAGGTGTTGAAGTACATTGGTATGCCACAAATACACACCCATTCAATGGTCTCTACAAGCCATAGATGGCAGTTGATAAAAAAATCTGCGGAAAGAGAAAAAAAGGGTACAAATATAAATCGTTGCTGCAAAAACCTCTTAAAATTGGAGGATGCCGACATACTTGTTTATAACTTCAATTTAACAAAGAGAGGAACTCTTCATTTCAAGACGATAGAGATTCTAAAGAGATTGTTACCAAAAGAAACAGTGTTGAGATGGGAGTCTGTTGAAACCAGTTGTAGATCCAGAAGAATTTTGAAACCCGAAATGGTGGGAATGCATGTGGACTCAAATGGGGCACTAGTCGATGAAAGAGAAGAATATGGAACATCTTCATCTGCATCCAATCATTCATCTAAAGATGTGAATTCTGATGGTGTGCAAGAAAATATGAGTGGTTTTGAATAATTTTCTAAGACAGTTTATATAATTGATGTTTTCATCATATCTTGAAATAAAAATTTTGATTTCCATATGGTGTTAAATGAAGTTATGAGTCTTTTTTACGTTTATTGGATTATATGTTTTAATTATGATGATTTTTATTGTTTATAATATCTACAATGCAACAATAACTTAGAGATATACTTTATGTTTCATTCAATCTACTAGTACTGACATTTTGATTAAATTAGTCCTGTAATTTGTTCATAATGGCATGGCTTAAATGTGTTAAAAACTTAGAGTTTTTTAATTCTATGGTTTAAAATTTTCCATTTTTTTTTTTCATCTTTAATGTTATGGTTGAAAACAATTAGAATTTTAGAAATCTTTAGTGTCATGTTGTTATATGTTTAACAACATGGATGAAAACTTATGGAATTTAATGTGTTTCAGATCCCATTATTTTATCTTTATCGTCATTACTAAAAAAATGTTGGAATTATACCTAGGAAAGAAAAATGTTATTTTACCAAAAACACTAGTTTTTTTTCCTCGAAAATATTTGTTTTTTTCTCAAAAAAATGGTTTTACTGCCATTTTTTAAATATGTTTAAAATTAACCCTAAAAAAAACATCGTTCCAGTATACACACTTTTCATTTTTAGCATTGTTTTTCATGTTTTTTTGGGGTTTTTTTGGATAGAGTTCCCATTTTGAGTTTATAGTTCTCGTTTCAAAGTTTACATTTTTTATCATCGAGTGTCACTAAGTCTGTGATCACAATGTCATCTATTCACAAGTTCACTTGCTTTCACACTTAGTCATTTTTCCTGAAAATATGTCAACCAGACAACCCTCCTTCTACCGGACCTCGACTGAGTTACACTACGATGTCTTAGTTCTCAGTGACCCTGCTCTGCTACCCAGAACTGCACTGAGCTTGAGGTTGTAGTCAAGGGCAGTGTGAATTGCCCAATCCTAGAAGTGAGCAAGCCGACACTCTCCCAAAACTACACATAAGTTGTCCCTAAGTCTGATCCACTCTGCACTTCCCATAGCATCACTCATCAAGCCTCCCTTTAGTCTTCTGGAAAACCTAAATTGCACTGTGACTCGAGGTTGCACTGCTCCCCAATGTTGCGCATAAGTTGCCCAACTTTCAGAAACTATGCAGTCATGTGAGTCAGGCATATGCTGCCTATGAATACCCTGTTCTAAGGAATTGCTCAGATTTGACTGGCAAACCCCTTGCTAGCTTGCCCAGCTCTCCCTCTGATAGTTATGTAGATTTGACTGGCAGGCCCTCTGTTGGCTTGACTTTCACTCCCTCTAAAAATTGTGCAATTTTGACTGGTAATCTCCCTGCTACCCCACTCTGCACTCATCCAAAAAATTGTGCAGAAAATTATTATCTGACACTGTCTCTCAGAAATGCACAATTATGACCAACAGAGCCCTGCAACCCGATCCAGCCTTGTTGTTGAAAACTGTGCAAAAATTTATGTCATTGCCTCATGTTGCTTGCTCTGTCTTCCTCGGAGAAACTGTGTAAATTCCCATTTGGACCCCCAAATAACCTGCCCAGTCCTCATCCTGAAAATTGTGGAGAGTTTCCCATAAGTTCCTCCCGATACCCTGCCTTGTCTTCCTCTAGGAAACTGCACAATTCTTCCTCCCATCTGGATTCTACTTTGCAGTTGTTGTTGTTATCCTGGATTGTGAAAATCTATCTCCCAGTGACATCTGTGTATTTTTTCCTCATAGTCCTCCAGAGCCTCACATCCTAGCCTAACTTTACGTAGTTTCAATGCCTTGTCCCTCTCCCGATCACCTGCACCGAAACGAAAAACAAAGCATCATGTTAGACTAGGAGATTTTTAGATTTGATGGTGTCTCACCATGAGTGATTTAGGAATATGTACATTGATGAAACATGGCATGATGACGAATGGGATGAAGAAGGATTTCATGCTAGAATAATTTCTTGTAGTTGAATGAACGTATGAAGCACATTGAGAATCAAGTGAAAGGGACACATACACATGCACCATCAAGCAAAGACCAAGACCATCGAAGACCCCTCACACTTTGACATGCAAAGGTGAAGATATGATACACCGAGAGCACACCCATCACTCAGTAGCATAGTAGCTTGACACAGACACCATAGTCAACCAGTACATGTCGATAGTGTCATGTTGATTTGTGTCATGAGTTGTCTTGGCCACATCACTACTGTTAGGGCTTGGAATTCACCTAGGCTGCGATAGACAAACTCTCAAGGCTACACATCAAACCATTTCACCTCGTAGCTAGCCCTACGAGGTATGAGAAGGCTCTCTCGGGTCAGATTCGGTAGATCTTTCAATATGATTAGCTGACCAATTAGGATCAAAGATATTAGGCTAGTAAATTGATAAGGGGGGTTGATTTAAAGATTTTTGGGTTTTTGGTGGCAATTGGAGGGAGTGCAATTCAGGGTGCGGGGATTGAGCACAGTTTTTTGCAGGGGGATCTTTGGGGCAAGGTAGGAGTGAGCGCTGATGCCTTAATCTGAGATGGATGATCAGGGATGATAGAGAAGGAGCTAAAGAGGGCAAACAACCATTTGAATCCTCTCTAGATAGCAGAAAACATAAATTTTGAACAAACTAAAAAGCTGAGCATGTCAAAGCATGTATTCAAACTTTACCACTTCATCTGTCCAAATAGAAGCAAAAGAGAGATGTGGAATACATAAACAAACTTACAAGAACATGTAGAGAACACACCATCAACACAACAATCCACAAGAATCCACAAGGATGTCTGCAAAACCCTGGCCTTCTCTTTTCTTGAAGATAGATGTACAATATACAATAAAGCTTTCTCCCACAAGAGTCCAACCTTCCAACCTTCAAAATGACTAAGAAAACACATAATATAGGCAAGCTAACCTCTTCCCTTGCCTCTAGGGATCGAGCTCATCCTTCTAGGAGCAGTTTGAACTAATTCCAAACTAAGCACTAATAGGCAGCCCAACAACTTGCCTCTATTACTTAGCTAACTGATTCATGCATTAATTATTCACTTTTTACATCAAGGAAGCTTCTAGAAGGGTAAAGAGAGATAAAATCTATCAAAGTGCCATGAAAATATTACATTTATCCATCATCTACAAGTAAAAATAGTCAACCATAGTCAAAACAATGTTTTTTGACAAAAACAGGTCAATTCTGGCAAAGCTGTAGTTTAGGTCGCGCCCCCTGTAGTTTAGGTCGCGCCCCTTTGCTGCAACTTTTGAGTGGGTTCCACTGGTCCAAATCAGGTGCGAGATGGCTCATTGGAAAGCTTGGTATGTCTACTTTCCATCCCAAGTGTAATTTCTGCATTTCGAGTTGTTTTTCCCCCTCAAAAACCATTTCTCCCAAGGTCACTTTTCTGCAATTCTGGCAAAGCTGGCTCACACGGTCGCGCCCCCTGTAGTTTAGGTCGCGCCCCTTTGGTGCAACTTTTGAGTGGGTTAAACTGGTCCAAATCAGGTGCAAGATGGCTCATTGGAAATCTTGGTCTGTCTACTTTCCATCCCAAGTGGAATTTCTCAATTTGGAGTTGATTTGACCTGTTGAAAATCAAATCTCCCAAGACTGGTCAAAAAGTGCCAAATGAGGCTGTCTGAAAGAAGAGTGCTGTTGCAGTCAACTTTTGAATGCCTTCCTCAACCCCAAATTGAGCTCATGATAGCTCATTAGAAAGCTATTTGTGTCTGGTTATCATTTTAGCCATCAATAAAATCATTTGGCCAACCAAGCTAGGAGAAAACTTGATTTTTCCAAGGTCACTTCAGAGGTGTCTTTGATTCTCCCGAGGCAACGGTATTCTTGACATTTCTTTAAAACCATGACACTTGTGCAAAAAGTGAAAGAGGTTTTTCTTCTTTGGCATGTTGTAGACAAAAACCTCTCTGAGTTTTCCAAAATTCATCTCTGACGGCTCTGAAACATCATTTGAGTGAAACTTGCCCTGATGTGTGAAACAAGGAATTTGGTCGAAATGAAGCGAAAT
>APFE031605128.1:30235-44482 GCA_000404065.3 Pinus taeda | reverse complement strand
TGACCAAATTTTGCTTGAAGACTCACTGAAATGAAAAAATTTGACCTTGACACTTCAAAATCACTATGTAAGAGCACATTTGATCACTGGAGGAAGGATGTAAAGACTGACACTAACAACTACTATGGTCTATACTTGTTGTAATCAAATTTAATGTAATGTGAAAGTCCAGGAGACGCACATATGAATTTGAAGAGTCACGTGACTTGAAAAGTCACAAGAAGTCAAATAGTCATGAGGGAAGTCGAAGAGTCACAAGGGTTAGTTATTCCCCTTGGCTATATATACCCCCTCATTGTATGAGCAAAGCAATTTTTCAGCTTGGATCCTCCCACATAGCCTTGAGAGTTTGTAGTCTATTATTTGAGGACCGAGGGGTGGCTCTAATGTCCCATTACTAGGGCTAGTGATGTATGGTGTACATATGTGTCTTGGAATTTTTTCTTAATTCAAAATCTTGTCTTAGACTAGCACCTTTTAACGCATTTTTTGTATCTGTTTGTAAGGCTATTCTTTAAATGTTTGTAATGCATGTTTTCTTAACATGTACTAAGATAGTTGAAATACTTCGGTTATTTTAGTACTTACATTGTTGAAGATCTGTTGCATTGTTTATCAATGGTGTCTCGTTCGTGAGGACTACTCTGTTGGACATTAGACAAACCATCCTTGTGTCTTCTTGGTTATAACAACCGTCACCCCCGTGTGGACTACTCTATTGGACGGTGTACATTTTTTCCTTTATACTTTGGTTTTAATGACTGTCGCATCCACTGTGGACTATTCCACTGGATGTTGGAAAGCTTCTTGTAATTTCCACGTGTGTCTCTCCCTAGGTGGTACTACTACCTCTCATCTAGAGGCTCACTTTTACCCTCTCCCTTACAGTAAGAGAAACCAAACAGAAAGTTACATTACGCACTCACCAGGCATACTCACCTTACTTTCTTGAAGTTACAAGCATAATTCTCTCATGTGTTAAACAACAAAAGGTAAGGCAAATATCTAAGATAGTAGCAATCAGGCCATCATATCAGATGGGACTCCTACACCAACTGGTGTGAGATCTAGTTGGGAATTCATACCGGGGAGATCCCCTCAATGTTGATGGGTCTAGCACCATCAACAAGTTCCTACACAAAAAATGGGATAAATGGAAGTGGATATAGTTTTTTCTTCTCATTGAAAATCTGACATTATATGCAAACTCTCACTAACTTATAAACATCAGAAAACAAGTTAGGCCAGTAGAAACCAACCTTCATAATTTTATGAGTTGTAACCTTCCAACTATAATGGCCTCCACAAGAATAGTCATGGTATTCATTAATAGTCTCAAGACTCTCATATTCTATTAAGCACAACAACAAGATACCAAAAGGATCCTTCCAATACAGTTGGCCATATGTGGTTGCATACTTCTAAGATTTCATTCTCAGAGCCCTATATTTTTCTCTATCCAAACCAGCTGGGAAGCTAAGAAACAATAGATAGTGGACAATACTTTTGTACCAATCTCAACAAAGGTATTTATAAGCAAATTTGTTATCTTGTTCATTAGATGGGTTCGTGTTGCTTATAGTATTTGGTCCTGATGTCTCAGGCAATAAATTATTCCCATCACTTGAAATTTTGCTTTTGTTAAGATCTTAGCCAAACCCTACCCCTTTATCAATTTAGTTGGCTTGATGTCCATGTCATACTCTTGAATTTTGGCAACCCATTTGCCCCTTTTTCCTTTGTTGTATCCTTTTATGATAATTTCCTTCACAGTGTCGTAGGAACATAGGTAACAATCTTAGACTATAGAACATAGATCCTAAAATATTTCATGGCCTTAATTAAGATCATAGGCATGTTTTTCCAAGATATCATACTTCAATTCTACATCCCTTAGTACTTGGCTGAAAAATTTCATTGGTTGTTCTTTCTCTTCCCCATTCTTTTTCAATAGGACAATCACCACAGTGTTGGGGATGCAAAAGAAAATATCATAAATGGATTTTGGTAATCAGGGCCAACCAAGACTGGAGCCTCTCCAAATTCCCTCTTAGTTCTGGAAAAATATTCTCTTACCTCTATAATCCATTTGACCTCTCTATCCTTTTTTAGCATGTTTGCAGTCTCTTTCACAATCTCAACATAATTGGGCACAAACCTCCTTAAGAATTGTATTCTCCCTAAGAATAATTGTGTCTCCTTTTTGTTTCTTGGCAAGGGGATGGTAATTATTTCTTCCACCCTTTTGGGTTCAATTATCACCCCCTCCCTTGAGACTATATGCCTTAACAACTTGCCTACTTTGAGAGAATATTGAGACTTCTTTGGATTCAAGGATAAACCATACTTCCTATATTTCTCAAAGGTGTGTTGTAAATGTTTCAAATGTTATTCATTAGACTTTGAGAACACAATTATGTCATCTCAGTAAATCAACACAAATTTATCCTTCTCCCCAACAAATGTTATGTCAATTTCCTTTTCAAAAGTAGCTCTAGCATTCATGAGACCGAAAGGCATTCAGGCATACATGAATGTTCCCCAATGAGTTGTGAAGGTTGTCTTCTTCTGATCTTCAGGATGTACAACAATCTAGTTTTACTAAGAGAACCCACCAATCATGGAGAATCTTAAGGACCCTACCACCTTCTACAAAATATAATTCATCTTGGGCAGGGGGTAATTATCCTTTAGGGAGGCCCTGTTCAGATTTCTTAAATCCACACACACCCTAATATCTATATTCTTCTTTCTGACATGGACCAGATTGGCCACCCAACCTAAATATCTTAGGGGTACAATGATTTTAGATTGGATCATTTTCCTGATTTCTTCTCAATCAAGGGGAGAAGCAAGTGATTTATCTACCTCGACTTCTATTTGTGGGGCTTAATTTCAGACTTCTGAGGAATCTTATGTTGAATGATATTGATATCATAAGTCTCCAGGTCATCATAAGGCCAAGCAAAAATATCAGCATACGTTTTAAACAAGTCAAGGTACTTCTACTTATATCCCTCTGGGATCCCCGTAGCCAACTTAATTAGTTTGGTTTGTTGCTTTCTGCAAATATTATAGTCTTTTGTATCCTATTCAGACTCTTCCTTGATTGGTTTTATAGCCACATCATTAATATCAAACAACCTTTCCAATGGAACCATCCCCTTTGGGATTACATTTCCCTAGTTCAGCTACAAAATTTTCTTCCTGGCCACATATTCCTCCCAAGGCACTTGTTGCTTGGCTGCTTCAATTTCCTCAATATCTTCACCCTCTTGGTCTATTACAATGTTAGAAAAATCCCCATTCACCTTCACAAATCATTTCATTTGGTCTTCATCTTCAAACACTTGCCAATATTTTACATTGTCAAACATCGAGGGTTTGTGCCTAACTTCCACTTCATAGCTGAGCAGAGGAATTTTTTGAGGATTGAAAGGGCTAATTGTTGTTTCCAAGGAATATTCCATTCTAATTTTCTCCTTAGGTAGACATTGCATATTAAATGCCAAAAATAACTTCTCAACAAGGTCCCACACTTCATTTCTATAAGATTTCATCCTGGGATGCTTGTTTTGGCGTTGATTCTTAATTTGTTTCACAATTAGTTCAGAATCTCCAAAAATTGTCAAACATTCAATTTTCAGATCTCTAGCAGCTTATAGGCCCAACACCAATGCTTCATATTCAACAATGTTATTTGTAGTACCAAATTCCAACTTATATGAAAGAGGAATGAGGTCACCTTCAGGGGGTTTTAGTAATACTCCCGCTCCATTTCAGGAGATGAAGGTATCGTGAGTTTCTCAAGGAGAACAAGCACAAATTTCAAGATAGAGAAAAGGCACAAAATGTGAGGCAAAGGACAACAATTTTTCTGAGCAAATAGAGTGCAAAAATTGAGGAGCATGTGACTCTACATTTATTGTAGGCTATTAGAGCACATTTTTCTTAGTAGATTGAGCGCGAAAATCAAGAAGCTTGTCAACATTTATTGCAAGCTATTAGAGTGCAGTTTTCTGAGAATTCAGGGCTTGCTTTTCAAGGTTTTCATAGAGAATTTATTGTGTTGTTAGGGCATAAAAAATTAGGTGACAAAACTCTAAAATCAAGGGTTGATTTCAAGATTGTTAGTGTGCAAATTTTGAGGCAGTGGCATGAATTTTGAGAGGAACTAACATAGAATTAATTATTGTCATATTGTACAATAGAGGCATGATTTTATAAGTGAGATGGAAACGATTTTCTAGGAACTATTAGGAACAAGATTCAATGAGCAACTACAATGCATTTCCCAAGGGGTTTTGAGCATGAAATTAGGGAGATAAGTTGATTGCGTACATTGCATTTATTGTTGTAATAATTTCTCTAATAAGAAATACAAATCTCTCTCTCTCTCTCTCTCTCTCTCTTGTTTTCCCTTCAGAGTTTTTCTAGGGTCATTGGAACAAAACTATCTTATGTTAAATTTGTGGATTGCTTGTATTTTTCTCAATAAAATAAAAAGTGAACAAGTAGAGTAAGCTCATGTGTTTCTAATTTTGAAAAATATGCATGCTTATGACACCAACATAAAACATGTGGGTTGGGCATTAAACTTGATGAGATTTCACAAAACTTGAAACCGGGTTGGTTTTACACCAATTTTTTCTACAAAGTGTTTCACCTTGGGGTGCCCCCATGATTTTTGTAAAGAAAAAGAATGGAACTTTGAGGGTGTGTATTAACTTCAAACAACTAAACTAAGTCACCATGAAAAACAAGTATAATAATTTATGACATTTTTCATTAGATGAAAGGAGCAAGGATATTTTCCAATATTATCTTGAGTTTAGATTACCATCAAGTTAAAATCAAATAATACGACATTATCAAGATTGCCTATTATGCAACTAGATCACAAAATAGAAGAAAAGATAGATCAACGACTTGAAAATGAGCCTCTTCAAGGGGGAAAGCTCCTTTACTTCACATAAATGAAAAATTCCTGGATGATACAAATGATAAGACCTCCTCGATATATATAGGAGTCTAAAGGATCACAATATCATCAGGGGACAACAATAAAAATAATAATGTAAGGGGACAACAATAAAAATAGTGGGCTTCTATGGGGCACAACAATAACAATATGGGGACCACGTGGGCACAACAATAACAATAGGGGGGTTACACTAATAATAACAATAAGGGGGCTACGCTAGTATTATTGGGACCTAACATGCCCCTCTCCTTCAAAAAAATATTGTCCTCAATGCTTGAGTAGTTATGTATGTTTCTATATAAAATTCTCATCCTCCCATGTGGAATCTTCAGCAGGTAAGTTCTTCCACTTAATGAGATACTCTAAAATTGATCAATTGTGTAGTTGTCAAGTTCTTGTTTTCGTGACTTCTTTAGGCTCTAATATGATTTTTCCTTCTTCGTCAAGTTCTAGAAACACTGTTTGAACTGGGATCTTATCACTAATAGCCTTCTTTAAGAATGAAACATGGAAAATTGCGTGTACTCGAGAAGATGCAGGAAACTCCAATTTGTATGTCATAGTACCAATGTTGGCTTGAGGGGGCCTGACCCAAGTTCAGCTTTAACTGCGCCAACCAACAAAACCCTAATTGTTGGTCCTTTTGGCAACAACCTGCATATGGAAAGTTGCAGTCTCACCCAAAGTGGTATTGTGGGATTCTAGAACTATGTTTCTGCATCAAGATGCATGTGTGATGGTTTCTTGATACCCTTACAGCTTAGATCTTCCTTCATGCATCTCTAATCCTTCTGATAGATGATTACTGCAAATCTATCTAAACAACTTCCAGATCTTCGCAAAGATAGTTAATTTTACTTATTGTGCATAAATATTAGAGATTTACTAGTTTCACATAGTAAATAAGCATTAATTCATATAAAACATATCACAGAGTGAAGCTACATAATATTTAGCAGGGGTAAATATTATGACTCATTATGACTCAAATTTATATAGCATTTTCTTTATAATACCATGGTCCATGGACCATGGGCGAGTCTCAAAACAACTTTATCACTTACCCAACTAAGGGACTAAAGCCCCTTTGAGTTCTACTAGCTTTACGCTTTGCTTCCACATTTCACGGAGACTTTACCTTCGTTACAAAAAGAAACTACAAAATTTACTCAGTTGACCCCAAGGACCCCTTCCCAGTAGGCCCTCAACACAAATTGGGTGATTCGCGCTCGAGTCACTCAGCTTGCACATTGATCTTGTTGTAGAGGTCGTTGAATTCCACCTTCAACACCTGTATGTCAGCAGTACCCTACACTGCGGCCTGCTGCACTTCCTCTACCAGCTTTTCTGTAGTCAGGCCTTCCATAGCAAGGTGCATCATTCTTTCTGTCTACTATAGTGTCTTTAACTTCTCTTGGAATGACAGAGTAAGATGGAAGGCTTCCTTTGTCCATGGTTGTCTAATGGCTTTTAGGACATCCTCTTTTCTCTACATCTCTTCAATTTGTGATTGTATCTTTTTTCCTTCTTGTAATTGAGCCAAGCATTGTACTAGCACTAAAGTGCACGCAATCGCCCTAATTTCATCAAACTTTTGTTGCGTCTCCCGAATATTTGTGCCAATTTTCTGCAATTTTGGGTCCTCCTGCGGATTCGTCCATAGTTCCATAGCATGTTCAAAGATCAGTGTGCAACCTGTGAATGTTGCATCCTAAGTGGCCATGCTCTCCCTAGTGGCTGCTCCTGGACTTCTGGCGGAGTGGTTGGCTACAATCTCAATTTGAGCTCTGGTATCTTCATTTGGAACTCAAATGTTACTCGTCCAACCTCATCCTTCAATTATCTGACTACAGCAGCCAACTTCTGGATCTTTGTTGCTACTATTGCATCTTCTGGAATGTGAAGTTTTGGCATCGTTGAATTTGCGTGGCCAATTCTTCCTTTTCCTTCAACCCCTGAGCCTTTTCGGTGAATATCTGTCAGTTTTTCATCTTTACCTCACTGATAACTAATAGCACGCATTGTTCCCTGATCCTCAGCTTGTCTCAGAACCCCTGGTGAAGTGCATGGAGTGTCTGAATAGGTAGCGCGACTAAGTTCACACCCACATCCTTCGTCTATCCTAGTTGGGTGTTTGCTTCATTTACTTCTGCACACAGTGATCCCTCTGGTAAAGCAATGACTCTGAGGTCTAGAATCCTATATGCTTCCAGCACAATCATGCTTGCTTGTTGCAAGCTCACTTGAATCTCGCTCGTTTGTCCCATGCTCGCCTAAATTTGACCTGTTTGAATCTACAACTCATGCATATCCTTCTACATGCTCCCCAATGTCTGCATGTATTGTTGCTTTAACTGTGTCCATATCTCCGTCGTTGTGTCGCGGACCTTGTCTCCCACTAGTACAAAATGACTAATTAGTTACTAAAACAATGACTAAAATTTGCATATAAATTACTATTTTTCAGTCAGTGGCCAGTAGTAGCTAATTTACAATATCTTATAATGCGACCAACTTTTAGTCATTTTTAGCTTAGTCATTAATTGATTGTCTCAATTTTATCATCTAGCAGTATATTTAGTCATAAATTTGGTCATTAATTTAGTCATTAATTGCGACAATTAATGACCAAATATACAAAAAAAAATATATTACTATATGATCATCTCAGAAAACCAATTAATGACCAAATAAATATGACCAAAATTTTGGCCATGTTATAAGACACTGTAAATTAGCTACTAATATTCATATATATGAAAATTTTAGTCGTCGTTTGAGACCAATTAATGACCAAAGAAATATGACTAAATTCTTGCCGTGTTATAAGATATTGTAGATTAGCTACCAATAGTTGTATATATGCAAAATTTAGTTGTCATTTGTAATGAAAAATTAATCATTTGCAATAGTCATTTATATTTTTTTGGTAGTTTCATATTCATTATATAAACGACTAATTTAGTTGTTTATATTCATTTCATTTGTTTTCATTAATAATCATTATAAACAACTAATTTAGTTGTATATTCATTTTATTTGTGTTCATCACTAATCAATATAAACTACTAATTTTGTAGTTTTAGATTGATTTTATGTGTTCATTATTAATCAACATAGATTAATTAGTATGATTTTGTGACTAAATTAAAAAAATAAAAAACAAAACCAAAAACATCATACAATGTGAATTGGTTCATCTAATATGAAAATTCAAAATTACATATGTTAGTTAAAATACTAAACAATATCAAGTGAACTATAAATAATTTTCAACAACAAAAATGATATTATATGAAATGTCGAGTATTACAATATGAGTTTCCAACTTAACATTGGCTAGACTACAATTCATGAAATGTTGTTTCATCACTATAAAATATTATCATTGTGTTGTCAAGTAATTGCAGGTGAAGTCACCAACTATGAAGACGTGAGCAACAGTCTCTATGTGTGTGTCTTATGCGGAATATTGGCTCTAAGGGTACCACCAGACTGGTTCTCTTCTCTCTATTTTTGCATTTGTCACTCCAGCATTAGTGTTCTCCTCTTTCTTCAAATCCTGCAGCTTACCATCAATACTGAGTTCCTTTTCTGAAAACAAAAGAACCTAGAATGCAGTGTGTAAGACATGAAAAATGATGAACACTAGAATATAATGAAAGTAAACTATAAAGGATTTATATTATATATACCTCAACATCAACAATGTTAAAGCCATTCTTCCCCATATGAGCAAGAAACTCGAACAAGTTTTCTTCAGTCGAGCGATAGTGGCCACTATGTGGCCAAATGACCTGTATAAACAAATTAATGTCACCATAGAAAAGAACACCTTAGTAATTAGTATTCAACCTTCAGGGAAATTTTAAGCATAATCATGCCAACTAAGTTACATGCTAAAAAGCTCAAGATGTAAATAACTTGTTAAAACAAATAATTTGAGGTGTGACGTCTAATCCTTGTCATTTTATTCGCAACAACGATTTGTTGTCTAATGCATGAACTTGGTCAAGTATATAAACAACATGTTCTCAAATAACAACATGAAAGTAAACATTTCTAATAATCATGAAAATCTTTCAATACAAAATAGTTAAAAGGATTTCAATCAATATTGTGTAATATTAATTTCATCTTCAAGCTTTGGTTGTTGTTTAAACAAGCATAATACCAAGTACTTTCAATTTCATAGTTAAAATACAAAGAAAATCGAAATAAATGTTCAAAATACAATCAAACAATAAAGAGATGATATCACGGAATGGACATTGAAATTATAAAAAAATTATTTACCTGTCCGTTGATATCTTATCACGCATTCCAAAAACATTTGCTTGCCCAAAATAACCATGAGGTGAAAGAATCACAACATTAAAAACCATAGGAATAATTACTAGAAACATTTCCAAATTCGATGGCTAAAGTGCCTGAAGGATGTCCAACAACAAATGAATCATATCCAAGACATGATCTCTATATTGTCTCCCCATCCTTTTTCCAATCACATTTCATGTAACCTACCCACACCAGAGTCAAGTAACAATTAAATGAAGGAATTGACATTTGTTTTTATCTTTTATATGTATAAACTTTGAATATAATTTGTTTTGGTAACATATTAATTTGTATTTAAAGTGTTCCTGTCATGAGATGTATCAATGAAGTAAAACATTAGAAAATTGACCTCAATGAGGTCCTCTAACAATTTTTACAATATCAATATTTGTCTTGTTGTGAT
This sequence comes from Pinus taeda, assembly GCA_000404065.3. Classification (NCBI taxonomy): domain Eukaryota; kingdom Viridiplantae; phylum Streptophyta; class Pinopsida; order Pinales; family Pinaceae; genus Pinus; species Pinus taeda. The sequence continues at coordinate 34,757 of APFE031605128.1, read as the reverse complement.
ATCTTGGATAGAAAAAAGAACATATCTGCAAACAAAAAATCCATATATTACTTATGTTCAAACTATGTATATGGTGTATTCTTAGGTAACCTTTTAACATGTCCATCTACCTTTACCAAAGCGGATTGTAGCTTGGTTAAACTCTTTATCCTTTCACTCAACATCAATTTCTGCAAGATAAATGTCACACATTATTCTTTCCCATTTCTCAACATGCTAGATATGATAAATTGAAAGTCACATAAAAGCAGGAGAACCATTTTCTAACCAAAACAAATAATGCCTCTAATAAAACTTCACAACTCATAAATTACTCTACCACGTGCTCAGACTAAAGGTGATATTCTTTGAATCATTTTTAGGTCATATTTAATGGGATATTCGTATTTTTACCATGATTTCAATTTGATGCTAAAAGGAATATATAAATCCAAGTTATTGTCAGTGAACTTCAAGTATAATTCAAAAAAATAATGTCATTATAAGGTATGGAGAGAGAAACATCTTCATAACTAGGATTCTCTATTTTAGTTTGGTTTGAGTTGAGTTGGTAATTGAATATATAGTTTTCTCTAAAGAAGTGAAATAGAGAGCTAAGAATCGAAATAACCCTGTGAATTTTTAATTAATTCATATTATATATCTCTAAAACAGTCAGGTCATCTGTCTCTACTATTTATTAGAGATTTATTGGCATAGAATAATAATGAATTAACTATCAAACACAATGATGCAATATATTAACAAAGGAAAGAAAAATGACATGGCTTTGGTATTTTTGTGCTCGAAGGAAATCCAACAATGGTTGTGTTCTTTCTTTATTATGAAATAATATTGAAGACAAATGTTGGTTCAGAAATTGAACTCCGTTACCAATAGGAGATGGTTGTGTTGGGTAAGGCAAGGATGAATTGAGGGGCTCAAGGTCTAGCTCCAATACATAGTTATCCTTGTCACTAAAAAATACAAAGTTGTCATCATTTGCTTATCCACGTAAAAAGAAAAGTGAGTTTGTATTTGTGCACTTGTGATAGTATATGAAAAGGAGAGCACTAGTGGAAATCAAAGTGTGTTGTCCCATCATTCAACCTAATAGAAAACTTATATGTTCAGTTATTGACTACAATGGAAATCAAATGTAAAACCCACTCAACTTGATCTTTACATGACATAGTCATAATGAAATAGTACAATAGAAGCATGCTAACTCGTAAAAAAGAGATGATAAAAAATAATAATGGAACATTATTTCCTGCCACATAATTGGCATGAATAAAATTTCCACATAATTCATCCTAAAAATGAGAATAACTTATGGCAAAATAACATATCATTAGTTTTTTGTACCCTCGTTAACACATGTAGCCTAGGGAAGTAGAGGAGGCCAAATGTAGCAGGATTCCAATTGTGTGGGATATAAAAACAAAAATGTGGAAAAACACTCCTGCAAATTCACGAAATATCACTCTAAATAATATAACATGTTGAGGATAGTGATGATGAAAATAGATCATGTATTAAGATCAAGCCCCTTATTGGTCATCAATTAGCAAGGCAACTGGTAATTTTTACTTGTAAAAAAAATATCATAATTAGTGTAATGACTATGTGGATATTTTTTTGAATTGTTTTACATTTATATTATAGTGTCCTTGTAGGAGAGAGTGATGAAAGTTTTCCCGGTTTGGTTAGACTGGTTTCTCCTTTCATGTTATGCTCTTAACCTGCAAATGATACCCAAATACAGAATATGCGAAGAAAAGAGACCCAGAACATAGAATATGCGAAGAAAAGATACCCAGAACACAGAATAGCAATGATTTTATTATTCAGAGAGTAATGTTCACTTGCCTCTTCGAGGGGGCAACTCCAATAGAGCAAAGCTCGATTACAAAATAAGACACGATGCTCCTCGCAGGGAGTCTCTATCCTTTATATATGACTCATACATGCAATACCACGGGCCAATACCGTGGCATTACTAATACCATCTATCTAATACTATGGCCCATTTGCAACTAACTTGTGTTCCCGTTATTAATTGCGGATTAACCACTTACAATTATTAATATGGGCTTTATTGACTCTTGACTATGACGTGGTCCCATTACATAGATAAGGGGGTTAGGGTGGGACCCTAACATGGCCACCCCCTTAAGACTAGCCTTTTCCTCAAGGCTGAAGCTGCAGAAACTACTGCAGAATAGTGGCTGGCTCCCAAGTTGCATCTTCTAGAGAGGTTTCTTTCCATTTGAGTAGGACTTCCTTAATCATGCGGCCACGTAGTTGCTTGACTCGTGTGTCGAGGACCTGTTCTGGTTGAAGCCAGATGGACCCTTCTTCGTCCAATTCCGGTAGACTAGTCTGAATTCTGCAATTGTATCCAATCACTTTCTTGAGGCATGAGACATGAAAAAATGGATGGATTTTTGCAGTAGGTGGCAAAGCCAACTTGTAGGCCACTTCTCCAATGTGCTGAAGTACTTGATATGGTCCATAGAATTTTGGAGAGAGCTTTTCACAACCCTTGTCTTTGAGTGATGTTTGCTTATAGGGTTGCAGCCTAAAAAAGACCTGATCCCCTTCTTGAAATTGGCGCTCTGAGCGATGTTGGTCAGCCTGTTGCTTCATACGGTTCTGAGCTTGATGAAGATTCTCGCGCAGGTGGGCGAGCATGGTCTGCGCGGTGTTGTAGGAGTTGATCCATGGCTTGTACTTTGGAGCACCCCGTGAGATAAGAAGTAGGGGAAGGCGGAGTTGACCATAGACTGCTTCATAGGGAGTCATTTTGGTGGTGGCATGACAGTTGGTGTTATACCACCATTCCGCCAGAGGTAACCACTGTACCCAAAGGTGTTGCTTTTCTGAAGTGAAACACCTAAGGTAGGATTCTAGACATTTGTTGACTGCTTCGGTTTGCCCATCTGTTTGCGGATGATATGAAGTACTGAGTTTGAGTTGAGTGCCTTGTATTCTGAAGAGTTCCTGCCAAAAATTACTGGTGAAGATTGGGTCGCGGTCGGACACAATAGAAGTGGGCATGCCATGCAATTTGAAGATCTGATCCATGAAAGTTTGGGCAACCAACGTTGGTGTAAATGGTTGGGGTAGGGCGCAGAAATGAGCATACTTTGATAGTCGGTCCACAACCACCATGATGACTGACTTGTTCCCAGACTTTGGAAGACCTGTAATGAAATCCATGGAAACCTCCGTCCAAATTGACGCCGAAATGGGAAATGGTTGTAATGTGCCTGGTGTGTTGACGGTTTCCCCTTTGTGGCATTGACAGACATCGCATTCGGTTACGAAGGTAAGGATGTCCTTTTTCATGCCTGTCCAAAAAAATGATCTTCTGGTGCGAGCATACGTCTTCTGAAAGCCCGAATGTCCTGCAATGGGAGATGAGTGCATCTCTGCCAAAATGCGACTTTTGAAGGTGGATGTTGGTGATATTACGACTCTGTCCTTGTAGCGAAGAATATCATCCTGCCACGAGTAGCCCTTAGTGGAATTTGGATCTGCCTGTAATTGAGAAATGAGTTGGGAGAGCTCGGGGTGTGAAAACCATTCTCTGCGAGCTTCTTCAATCCATTCTGGAATGGGGAGGGAAATAGCTAGCAAGGTACTTTCCTCCTCAAATTGGCGAGATAATGCATCTGCTACACTATTGTCTTTCCCTTTCTTGTAAATGATCTCATAATCATATCCCAGCATTTTGGCTAGCCATTTATTTTGTTGTTGGGAGGATAGGCGTTGCTCCAAAAAATATTTAAGACTATGATGATCTGTGCGGATTTGGAAATGTCGCCCCAATAAATAAGGTCGCCAGGTGTCGACTGCATGTAAGATGGCCATCATTTCCTTCTCATAGGTAGATTGGCCCTGATTCTTCCCACTGAGTTGTTGGCTTGTGAAGGCTAACGGTCGCCCTTCCTGCATTAAAACCGCCCCAATACCTGTACCCGAAGCATCACATTCAATGACGAAAGATTTGGTGAAGTCAGGTAGTGCTAAAACTGGAGTGGAACTCATGGCATTTTTTAGAGCTGTAAAGGCCTGTTGGGCTTCCTCATTCCAGAAGAATGAATTTTCCTTTAGGAGTTGGGTGAGGGGTTTCGCTATGCGACCATAGTTGCGGACAAATTTACGATAATAGCCTGTGAGACCCAAAAATCCTCTCAAGCTCTTCAAAGTCTTAGGTTGAGGCCATTCTTGCATTGCCTGGATTTTTTTGGGGTCCACCTTGACACCTTCACGCCCCACAATGTGGCCCAAACACTCAACTTCTTCCATGCCAAACGCACACTTAGACATCTTGACAAATAATTTATGCTTGCGGAGGAGTTGCAATAGTAGATCTACATGCTGAAGATGTGCCGCCCATTTGCCACTATAGATGAGAATGTCATCGAAGAAGACAAGGACAAATTTTCTGAGATAGGGTTTGAGGATGTGATTCATAAGACTCTAAAAAGTAGAAGGGGCATTACAGAGACCAAATGGCATGACCAGGAACTCA
>APFE031605128.1:3307-26945 GCA_000404065.3 Pinus taeda | reverse complement strand
TTATTAATTGCGGATTAACCACTTACAATTATTAATATGGGCTTTATTGACTCTTGAATATGACGTGGTCCCATTACATAGATAAGGGGGTTAGGGTGGGACCCTAACATTTCATATGCTTATGTGAATGGACGGAGAGCTACCTTTCTTCGGTTTGGAAATTTAGGTGTCCCTACCTTTCATTAAATATGTGGAGATGCCCCACCATTGAAGGAACTTGATAGTTCTAAATCCAATCTTACAGAAATAACAGATGGATCTGGTCCAAATCAAGATGCTTCTATGGTGATTAGAGAGGGAGCAACAGATCGAGAATTGTTTAGTATTCCTCTTGTGGAGCTTGAAAGATAGTGTAGGAAAAATGGTTTATCTATTTGTGGTGGTAGGGAGGTAATGTTTTTCCGGTTCCCTAGCTTAGAAGAATAAGAGAAGCATAAGAACCAAAATCGAGATGAGGATTAATTTCAAGTATGGGTATAAATTTGCAATCGGAGGGAAGCATGCAAGAGAAACTAATGCTTATATGCAATTGGGAGGGGGAAGGTGGAGCACAGGTGAAGAAATAAGATACATACTTTATGATGATAAGGACTATATATCATTATCATCATCTAGGGAAAATGTTCAGGAAAAATGACCTTTACGGTCACGGGTTGAGGAACGTGAATCAGTGGATCCCTCTTGCAGTGGAACCTTACCAAAAAATGTTGGTGTCATGATGGTAGTGTCACGTGATGTGCCCCAAAAATCTCAAATATTCTAGGAAATGTCAAGGAAAATTTCTTTCTCTACTCCTTAACTCATATTTCGCCCCATCTACGTTTTTATAGACCAATTATCAAGATCATAGAATGATATTTTCTTTAATGAAGGAGTCCAAGGGCTAACAATTTAAGGATATGTTCATTTTTTTTTAAATGGACAGTCTTGTCTGACTTGCAAGGACTTGAGTGTCAAAATTTTTGCCGAGCCATTGTTATTCACATGTCAAAATTTTGAGTATGACTTAGGGTTGAGTTTTAATGAGAGGATTTTGCTTAATATTGTTTAGTCAAGGAAAAGAACCAAATTCAAAGTCCATTTGAATTATGATTCATGAAGCATAGTAATAGAGTTGGTGAGCTTAATAGGGCTCATCCTTGTCGTGATGTGTTACATTTGAATGGCATGAATGCATGAATTTCAAAAGGCTGAGATATGATATAAATTTTTGGAAATTTTATCCAGATACATAACCCAGACCTTTAACCTAGTAGTGTGAAATACATTGTTTGAAGTGTGGCTACTGAAGATAAATTTCTTAAATAGTTTTAAAAATTAACATACAAATAATTTATAAAAGCATGGAATTTCGTTGTCAATCAAATGTCAAACCGGATAACAATTAAAGCGATAACCTGAAATGACAATCCAAAATCAATAAGGCATATTGGACAAATGTTCAAAACTCATTGGGAACATCCTAATCCTACAAGATGCTCATCTAAAGCAACCAAAGATGTTACCTTTCCTGCGAAGCATGGAATTTTAATTAAATAAATGACAAAAAGATAAATAATTAAAACTGACTATTAGAACCAGCGCAAACAACGAATGATAAAAAAAAATGAAAATGGGGAAAAATGTCGCATACCCACTCCATAAGACTGCCATCCGCTTCCATACTCGTTGTTGCCCAAGACTAAGAAGGCCATTCCACTGGTGTCCACATCCTCGTATCCACAGTAGAATTCATCCTCGTATCCACATACAACCTACATTGGTCATACCCTTCCATAAAGAAAAAAAATTAAAATAAAATGAAGCCCAAAAGCCTTTTAACTAGTCAATGGTTTAAAGATTTTGAAGCGTGTATTTAGAAAGTAGATTCTCATACCAATATCCTTGATTTCTTTGAAACTCTATTCAAATACACCACTTCCTCCAAAAAATTTACATATCATGGATCGTCATAATTCAAGTCATCAATTAAACGAAGTTCTATCATCTCTAGAGGAGGGGTGCTCTGAAGAAAGCAACCTAATACATTGATTTCCCTATCATGAAATACAATTATGTCTACATAAACCTATATATGCGAAGATGAGAGAGTGGGGATCTGAGACGTTGAGGTATGGGATATTTTGAAAGTTCCTGCATTGCATTTCAAAACAAGAATAAGCCAAATTTGCACTCATTTACGAGGTAAAAGACATAAATATTCATTATGAACATCATGGAAAAAACCATGGAAGAATTTTATGGTCTTTTCACTTCTTATAGCAAGTTAAGTTTTTTAATTTAGGTAGTGTAAATTTTCATTAAAGAATAGATATGAAACTAAGTCATTACTTGATTTTGTTTCATATCTATTGGATATACTGAATCTGCAAACAAGACATAATAATGAACCAAAACATAATAGTCAACCTAAGCTACATCAATATATGCTTTGTATTTTTTTTTATATGCTATACCTAACAACTAAGTAGCAAATGCAAAATTTCTTAAACATTGAAACATGTTGTTCATTGCACATGTAAAAGAAAAGCATAAATTTTGTTTTTACCAAGATAAAGTTGTCACCCATTAACAAACATTGGAGATTAGGAAGCCTCTCGAACAACAAATTGAGAAGACACATATTTATTTAAGAAAAGTCACAACACATATGACCAGCTCCTTTAATGATTTAAAGCTCCCTATCATCTCAATAAATATGTCCACAAAGAAATTGTATGCATTATCGAGATATGAGTCCATTTCCAGTATAGTCAAATTACTTCCACATTGTATATTGAGTCTCAAGATAGAGCATGAAAGCTCTTGAAAAAGTATCCCATTTACTCTCAAATATTTTATCATGTATGCCCTTGCATACACATATAAGACAACCTACGTTTACAGTGGTTTATATTTTATCCACATGAAACCTGCATTTACACTAGTTTCATTGCAAAGCATTGAAAGTAATAGAAAAATCCAGACTTACATGGTTGTAGTTTGAAGTAATGTGATTGAAGAGATTTTGTCTATATCTAGAGGATGTTTGACACAAATTCAATGATTCCTCTACTGAGGACCATAAATGCAGGGAGTGCACAGAAGGTCGAATAATGAGGATCAAATATTCTTTATGATTTGGCTAGTCGAGTGGGGCGTCCGATCAAATTGGATGAGTATACAGCTAAGCTTCAAAAGGGGTCCTATGCAAGTGCTTTTAAATGATATCCCTTGGAAGCTTCAACATAGTACTCAGTATCATCATACAAAGGACCACCTAAAAACAAACCATCTGATCCTATCAAAGTTCGAAGAACGAAGTCACCCTTTTTTAGAAGACCATTGCTACTGCCATTTTGAGCAATTATTTTAATGTCAACACCTGGAATTGTTGGCATCACTGACTCTGAATGTACTTTCCTAGGAACCCCACAAAAGCAAGAATAACAGGTTGGCACCCATCAGTTTTCGCAGCAATGTGCCGACTTCTTGGATAAAACAAGACCTTTTCAAAGCTATTTTTCTCACTAGCATTTCTTTTATCTCTCAAAACAAAGACCATTTCATCTTCAAGATTGGCCCAGTGAGTGTACTGATATACAACAATGTTGCTTGGTCAATTAGCACTTGAAACAAGTTTGACATTATTGATCATATCTATAAATGCACCCTCCTTTTTTCTATATGTCTACAATAATCCTTCGAGACAACTCATTTGCTTTGGGATAAGAACTTGAATCAGCTTGTATTTCACAACTCAATATATATTTTTCACTAGTCAAATATATAGGCTTATGGTTAAATACATTGAATTCTAATGAAGACATTCCAAAGAAAATGCATGAGTTCAAGAAATGAAGCATGTGCTCACGAAAAGCTTCTAAGCAAATTTTCTACCATCCTTTCTCAATCAACAAATTCATTGGTTCTTTGTTTGGTTCTATGATGTAAGAAGCCACAGGATGAGTAGACATAATACACAACCAATAGCCTTTTTGGATAAACATTATCTCTAAATGATCAGAAACACCAACATTGACATCAATAACCTTTCTCTCCCAACACCAGTCATCATTCCAATCTAACAAATGAGATGAAGGTCTATGTTTTACCTCAAGATGCAATGCACCAAGTAGGACTTTCTCAAATATGAAGTCACTTCTCTCATTTGTTAAAATTAAAGAGTTAAGCTTCTTTGAACCTAGAGTTCAACAGTGATATAGAAACCAAGGAGTCACATCCTTCCTTGCATATCACCAATCCACGGATATCAACAAGGACCTTTATAAATTCAATGCCAAACATTGGTCTAGTTACTGTCACATCAATATGTGATCGTGAAAATTGAAGACCATAATCACGTTCTGTTGTTGTGGTCAGTGGGGATATTCGATATTAACATGGTTGAACCCCGAAGCAGAAGTTTCCCATATCATCAATCCTCTTTAGTTGAGGCTTAACATTTTCTAGCCCATGTCTCAAGCCAACTTGACCCTTGCCATAATATCCATTTGCCACTAATTTTAGGGAACCACAAATATTATAATGTGTTACTTCTATCTTTGGGATTGAAGCCATATTTCGTACAACCATGAAATTCTCCAAACTACTAAACTCGAAGTGATCCTTCTCAACCTTGATTGTGTAGTGTGTTAATGTTGCATGATCAAGTTTGTAATATCCTTGGACATATGTTGTAGCTCTTTCTCATCCATCAATTAATATCTTAACACCTTCAAAACAAAATCCTTCAGAAGTCACCACAAGTCCTCCAACTGAGAAACCTGTGACTTGAAATGGCTGAGATATATTAACATGACTATGCTAAAAAAGAACCTCTATTGTATTCTCACCCTTGTAGAATGGCAACAACCTTTATTTTCCACGTGGAATAAAATTAAAAGCAAATTTCCCATATGCATCAGATATTGCATGACAAAGCGCTTGATTTGGTCAAGGAGCTTCTTTGAGGGCACTTCACCTCATGGATATCATCTAAATAAAGGTATGCATGAACACCTAAAATAGGTTTACCCTGAGAAACAACTAAGCCATCCATATCATAACTTGGGACGTAAAATATGTCATCTACTACTAGATTTCCAAAGCCCAACTCCATCTCCGGAGAGCATATTGGGACAATTGTTAAGAGAACATGAGAATCACGTATTTGAAAGAGTATTATAGAAAATATACTATATAAACCTCAATCATTGTACCTCATGCATGGCGCCATCCTAGCTAGGATCGACATTAGGTATGACCTTGTATCTTCTTCCTCTGTTTAACAATTGGCTCACAGAGCCCGCTCTTTCCACTTCTTCATGTTTGATTTCATGTAGGACTATTGTGTCCTCTGGGCACTCATCCTCAAGGAATCAGAGAAAAATATGATGGTCTTTCCTTTTTGAAAAAAATGTAGTGGGATTTGATATGACTTGATATTTGTATACTCTTGTAGGATTGATGAAGTTTATGTATTCATGATGGGAAGCAACCAGCCTATATTTCCTTGGAGTAATATTTGTAAACATGTAACTACCTCCCTACGACGTAAACACATCATTAATGAGATCATTGCTGGTGGAAATGAGTTCAATGTTCACATTGGCATGACCTCCATTTAAATTTGGACAACTTTCTGCTCAAACAACCCGGGGGACTCTCCCAGAAATAGTGAACCCAGTGAAGTGAAAATTGATGTCTTCATGGCCATTGCAACCATTGTGACCCACTGATACCTATTCACCCATTTAAGTTATATTCACCAAGTCAGGGAATATGAATATTTCCGATGTAAATTTTCCACTGGATAATATTAACATTAAAATCTAAAACTGTCTCATTCAACTTCACATCAAATGGGAAATTGTCTCGTTCATCGAATCTGCACAAATATATTGAAAAAATTATTAATGTATGTTGTTTGATTACCAATCAAAATGTTTAAAACAATGCAACACCAATAAATTTGTATTTCATCTTCATTGCACATAATTCACCTTCCTTCATAGAATGTATATGGCTCGTAGATATTCTCCACGTGCTTCAATTGTTGTAACATATATTTTGTAGATGATCTTGATAACCCCGCTATCTGCAATATGACTATCAATTTGCAATGATTCATTTTATGTATTTTTTTTTATAATTATGGCGAATCAATAATTCTTTAGATTAAATAACGAATCTACTCCTTAGACAAAGATTATACGCAGAAATTATATATAAAGTAAAATTTACATAAGTAAATTTTTAACTTTTCAAATTCCACTTATATTCATCAAAATTTCAAGTAATAAACACAGAGTATCGTTACAACTTAAGCTGTTTGGTGAACTAACGGTTATGTCCAGCCCATAATTCTCCATAGTATTAACGCGGGTAAATTGCTTCAACATTTTTCTAGGTTTCCTTTGTGATCAATGTAGGGATTACATTTAAACTGTTCAAATACTATTTTTTTTAATTCTTGAATTGTTATGGGATTTACCACCGAAGAAGCAACCTAATAAACATTTACACCATGCTTTCCTGCATGATTGGCAATGGTTTCTAAAGTTGCATTTGCAACCATGCCTGCTTGCAATTTGAATTCAACCAAAAATAATAACGCATTTAAGAGAAAAAGGATAATGGTTTTTTGGGTCGCAATTTTGAAGACATGGAAGAGAAAAAGGATAATCGTTTTTTGGGTCAAAGTTTTGAAGACATATGGAAGATCTGATCTCCCAAGAGAAATAAATAATGTAGAGAAGCTCTTGAAAAATCAAATAAATATGATTTAAATAATTAAAAATTGGTAAATCTAAGTTTGGAACCATCCACTGTCATCTTCCAGATATAGATGAAAAAGGTAATCTAATAATAAATAAATTAAAAATATGGAAATACTCTAGAAAATCTAAAATTAATTATGAAATGATTTTTCACACTTTGTTAAGAGTTACTCACCAGATCTAGCACAGTATCTCGATCAGCCAAGAAGCAAGATAGTTGACCTTTGCCATAGTGCGTAAAGATTGGGTTAATCATTCTACAACATGAATATTTGATTTAGCCCAACAACAATTTGAAAATTTGATTTAGCTTAACAACAATGTGAGAATAATCCAACATCAGATCCAAAGGTTTCCTCAACTTTCGATGAAACTTGAGCATCCATTGATCCATCGGCAGCAATTGGAACTGCGAGACATGTAACCAAAATCTGAAGTACCCACCATGTCTCCATTACAAGGAACTTCGAATCTAAAAATCTATTAGTTTTTCCAAGTTTCAGCATGTCATTGCATCTCTCTTTCTCTAGTTCCCAACTAGTTGTCACTAGTTCAATGCCAATAGAATCTAAAATCACTCGATTGAGATGTCGGTTTCAGGAGCACCAAACACATGGTTCCACTGAAAATATAGCCGCACGTTATCCTCCCAAAGACTTGGATAGGTGTTACCCCTAGTAGAAACAATGCCAAATGTAAAACAATGCCTTTACATTGCCAATTATCAAGCCCCAAATTTACAGCAGTTTAAATTATTAAATTATTAAGTTTTTTATAATTCAAAGTTTAAATAAAATAATTACAAATCTCTTTACTTTCTTTGAAAATAGAAAGCAACTTTTCATTCAAATAATATTATTTTAACTTTCAATTAATTGAAATTTATTTTATTAAGTAATATAAAATTGTTTTTGGTTATTTATATGTATTTTTCAAAGTTATTTGTAATTTTAGATTAAAACTAAAACAATTATTGCACCCATGGGGTAGATCTCGCATAAAAACGTAAACATGTAAACTTAAATGTAAATGTAAACATAAACTTAAATGTAAATGTTAATATTTAACATTTAACATTGTTAATCTAATGCCAGCCCTATTTAAAAATCAATCTAATTATTATTATGTATAAACACAACATAAATTTAAAATATAAAGAGGTTTACGAATATTAAAAAAAAAGAAGCTATGGTAAATAAATAAAAATATAAATAAACCATAAGTATGGTAAATAAATAAGACTTTTTTTATATTTACTCCAAAAGTATGGTAAATAAAAAAAATAAAAATAAAAAATAAACTAGAGGTATGGTAAATAAATAAAACCTCTTTTTATGTTTACTCCATTAACCCCTTTATATTTATGAAAACTCAAAAAATAGGTTTTATTTAGGTGGATCATGCCGACACATAATTATTAATACCATGGGCCAATTACCATATTTATAAAAAAGGGTATGATAAATATATAAATATAAAAAAGGTATAAAGATGTATGGTAAATAAATAAAAACATATCAAATAAGATTAGAAATCCACATCTAATTTATACCAAACCTATGGGCCAAATACCATTGTAAATAAAAGAAATATGATAAATAAATATAAATACAAATAAACAAGAGGTATGGTAAATAAACGAAACCTCTTTTTATATTTGCTCCATAAACCTCTTTACACTTACTAACAATCAAAAAATAGGTTTTATTTAGGTGAAGCCTATGGGCAACATATTATGGGCCAAATTTTTATTTTTATTTTTTGTAAACTTGGTAGTACTTTCGCTATTTATATTCACTGGCCAAAATCAGGTTTTTCCATTTGTTCTAGGTGGCCTCAACCTGCCCATAGGAAACCAGGTTGGCCATCTGTCAGTGTTAAAAGTTGTTCAAAATTTGTATAGGTCTTTCTCTATCAACCTAACAGCATTGTCTATATTATCTATACTACAAATCAACTTTGAAAAATAAAAGATGATCATCATGAAATAGAAACAAAATTTATCTAGATCGTTGTTTTACTCCTCGTTCGAGGAAATCACGGGGGTTGGGGCTTTGGCACTAGAAACCAACATCTCACTTCTCTTCATATCCTACAGAGTTTGTTCAATCCTTCCCAATGCTAGTTTGTTTCTATATGTTTATATCTGAATTGTCGCTATCTCCCTGAGTAGCTCTGCTCTGATGGGATATTTCTCTTTGGTGCCCTCCTATGCCTCTGGAACTTTTCTTGTTGCATGTTCTTTGTTGAGAGTCATGGCCCGGGCCACAACATTCTTCATGACCTAGTATTGTTGGATTGTTTGTTTGAAGAGGGTGTGTCATCCGCAGGTGTTGCTCAAGTCTTGAACCATGTCTTCCCATTCTTCCATGGGAATGTCTTGGTTGGTAATACTATCATTTAATTCTCACTCCCAACCCGTAATTTGGGCTCTAACCCCAGGTGGGTTGCCTGCCATGTATGCATCAATGAGGGTCTTCATATGCTCCCGTTCTATCTTTCTCCCTCTCTTACGTTATTCTCTACTAGAGCTTCCCCCCCCCCCCCCAAGGTTGTCTTCTTACCTACACCTCTAGTGCTCGTCTTGGTCTCTTCTTTTCCATCTCTTCCCATTCTGTCGTTGTTGTTATTGTTGTTGGCTTCTCCATGTTCACTTGCCTTCACACTGTACTAGACGCAGATTATGATTAAACCTATAACATAACCATGAAGAGTATCAGTGTTCTATTGGTATAACACCCAAACAATTTTACAATTAATTGAGCCATGTTTGGTGTCCCGCTCAAGACCATACGGCCTGATTTTTCTTAGAATTCCCTTCAGATTTCCCCCTGCCATCTCTTGGCTTTTCTCTTTGCTGACCCTCAATTCTTCTTTTCTCAGGTTAATCTCACTCTTTCGGCCATCTCCTAGAAGGTTTGACATAGACAACCTCACAGGGAAGCCACTAGGGGGGACTGTGTTTTTGTTCTGAACACCACAAGGAAATTTAACCATAGAAAGCCTGCCGGGGAACTAAACGAAAGGACCATGGCCCTGTTCTACACTGCACCAGGTAATTTCATTCCCTTCTCACTCTTCTCTACATTCTTTGCTCTAATTGAAGCTATGGTTTTCCTCTCGTTTTTTCTCAAGAAATTCCAGGTAGGTTTCTCAGGGGCCGCACTATCTTGTGTCTTATCTCCTGAGGTCTCTAAGGTGGATTCCTCTCTATTCCAGATACTTACAACATCTCCTCCGAGCCTCAGGAGCCACTTAGCCGGAGCAGGATTCCTCTGACCAACTCCCTTGCTAGGTTCGCTCTTCTCTCCCCAACGTCCTCCTTTCTCTCTATGTGCCTTCCTTAGAGCCAGAGTTTTGATTCTTTCTTCTCTCATTCTTTTATCTACACTCTCAGCCCAAGTGGTGTTCCAGGAGATCCTGGTTTTGACTCTTTCAAAGTACCTACCTTTCTCGGTCTCCTTCCCTAAGACTATAGAATTTTACATCACTATACTTCTGAGGTTTAGGAAATGGAGAAGAACATATCATCTACCAGAGTTGGTGTCGTTGCTTTCCCCAATCTGCCTCGTCGTCCTTTGCCTACCACCTTTCTCTGCTCCTAATCTTGTTATGGCCTTCTGCATGTAACTACCAACTGCCTCTCTACCCATTTGTTTTATTCCCCTTTCCCTTCTTCCCTTCAATGTACCTACCACTTTTCCGTCACATTTACTTGATGCCCTTTTCCCTATGCCTTCACCTCAAGATGATGGTCCTCTGTCCCTTCTTGCTCTAGCTCTCATTAACTCATGCATGCCTTCGGCTGCTCTTGTCGTGAGTCCTGCCACTTGTTGGCATCATTCTGCCCACTCTCCCGCTGGCTCCCTTACCTTCCTCGTTGTCTTCCCTTCTTGGCTCCACCTACCTTCTCTTGGGGCTTGCTCCCTCCCTGCCCTATCCTTCCACCTACCCTTCCTATTGTCCTCTCCCTCCACATCCTAAATTAATCCTTTGCCTTGTGTTTGTGTGGATGATGTCTGACATCTCCACTTCCCATCTCTGTTGGCCCACCTCCTCTAATTTTCTACACCCCAATCGAGGGTTCTCCTCATTCTCCTTGTCTTTTCCTAGTATTTCCACTAGCTTTCTTCATTTCCTCCATTTGTAATAGCTATTCTGCTTCTATATCTAGGTTTCTACCTACCTGGCTGCATCCCCAGTTTTCCAGATTATCTGCTGCCACGTTGCCCATCCCTTGGACATGTGTTGGGATAATGTATCCTATATGTCGAATTAGTTTGTTGATCTCTTAGACCAACCATGTAGTTATCCAGCTTTGGTTGATTCTTTCCCACTGTGTTCCTTGTTGTAGCTTCTGCACCATTTATATCACCATTTTCGAGTCTCCTTCTACCTGTAGTCTTTGGAATCGTTCTCTTATCACAATTTCTAGTCCCCTTTTTCAGAGCATGAAGCTCTGCTTCATTGTTGGTCACATTTCCACAGTCCATGGCATAGAATCTGAGTGTTTTCCCCTTGTCTTCTCTGAATAATCCTCTTGTCCCCGCCGCTTTAGGGTTCCCTTTTGCAGCTCCATCGAAATTAAGTTTGATAAATTATTTTTGAGGCCATTTATAGTTATTTGCATCCTCTCCATTGGAGGTATGGTGTTTCCACGAGGATTTGTTTAGCATACTAGGTTTCAAGTTCTGCCTTTTCATTATTCTTTCTTACTATGGGTTGATTTTCCAATCTTCCTCATACCATTTCTCTGCCAGCATTGTCTCTCTTATGTTTTGGAATATCTAATTCCATTTTTCTGCTTCTGTTCTTCTTTCTTCTTTGAAGATAAGGTTATTTCTTTCCTTCCATATTTCCCATAGGACGAACCCTATAGAAATTCTCAAGGCTCGGTTCAGGATTGTATTTTGGTAAGGCTTTTTCCTCTAATTATCTATTGTTTTCTTCATGTTGTTTGGATTCCTATCACTAACTCCAAAGAGTTGATTGTGATGTTTCCATAGGTTATCAATGTATCTGCATGTATTGGTCATGTGCTCCATTATTTCTGCTTGTTATCAACATAAGTAGCATATCAAGGGTCCTTGCAGCCCTTTTTTTGCAGTTGATCCCATGTAAGTGCACGCCCATGGCACAGGATCCAAATGAATAAAGCGACATTCGGCCATGTCTTTTCATGCCATATGTTTTCCCATATATTTGTCTCTTGATGCCTGAGATGTTCTACTTGTAGTTGGTAACTCTCTTCAATTGTGAACATCCCTTTAATCCTATAACCCCATCTTAGTATGTTTGGCCCTTCTGTTTTTGTTTTTTTCCTGGTTTCCATTTCATTTTCATAGAGCTTCCACTGGGGTGTTTCTGGTGCATTTGGCCAGTTCCGTTTTTGTTTCCACTTTCTTCAGTATTCTCCAGGATCTATGCACCAAAAGTTTTTAACTGTTTTTCCCCATGGATATTGGTATATTGGTGGAGTTCTTCTAGTTGAGGCTTACTATTTAGTTTTTCTCTCTATTTCCATGCTTCTTCCCAAAAATTGGCTTTGTCACCTCCTCTGATTTCCCAGAAGCTATGGTTGTTGATCATATTTATGTTGTATGCAGCTAGGTTCCATATTGTTGAACCTTTCTTGTTGTCTTGGAGTCTCAGCTTTCCTTCTAGTGACCTAGGCATGTCATACTTCCTCTCCCATAGTTTTTTCCATAGGTCTACCCCTCCCTGGATCCATCTCCACCATAACTTTTCCCCCATGACCTGATTCAATATATAGGGATCTCGGATTCCTAGTCCTCCTTTTAGGGGTTTGATGAGCTAGCTCCATGATAGAAGAGCCCATTTTTTTCCATTCTATATCCTTGCCATAAAAACTTTTTGAAGATGTCTATCATATTTTAGAATATTGTTTTGGGAGTCGCTTGACTGGTGAGTTGATATATCGGAATAGATTGTAATAATGATCTCAGTAATATTATGTGACTTGGCATATTCAGTGTTCTGAATGTCCAGTTATGCATCTTTCTTGGGATTTTTCCCAACAGGGGTTTCCAATTTGCCACTTTATTTTGATGATCATTTAGCTGGACTCCTAAGTATTTCGAGGGGAAATTTCTTATTCTGAATCCTATTACTCTTGCTAAGAAGGCTTGTGAGGGTGTTGTTGCGTTGAAGAAAAATATATTAGACTTATCTTTGTTTATCTCCATCCCTGAAGCACTAGTGAAGTCTGTGATAATTTCCATAATTTTCCTGGATTCCTTAAGCGATGACTATCCATACATCATTATATTGTCTACAAATTGTTGGTGAGTTAATGGTAGATCGTTCCCCCATAGTTTGAGGCCAATGTATTGTACACTTCTAGCTTTCTCTTTTATGTGCCTTCCAAGGCCTTCCGTTGCCAGGATAAAAAAGAAAGGGGAAAGTGGGTCACCTTGCCTGAGCCCTCGGGTTGCGTTAAACGCCTCTATGGGAGATCTGTTGAGTAGAATTGACAAAATTGGAGTTATTACCATCGACATTATCCAGCTTATTCATATTGCATCAAAGCTGAACGCTTTCAATATTCCTTGTAAGCAATCCCAATTCAGTCTATCATAGGCTTTTTCCAAATCCAATTTAACCAGTATTCCTTTGGTTTTTGTTTTTTTTTAATGAATGAATTACCTCTTGTGCCACCACTGTGACATCTCTTATTTGTATTCCTTTGACAAACACTATTTTTTCCTGAGATATCAACCCAGGTAGTATAGGGTTTAAACGATTAACCATAATTGTAGCCATAATTTTGTATATGACATTACAAAGTGATATTGGTCTAAACCCTTGCGTCCTTCCAAATGCTCTATCTTCGGGATCAGTGCCAGAAATGTGGAGTTTAGGGTCTAGTGCATTCTTTTGGTGTGCCTAGACTCCTCCACTAATTTCACTATGTGTTCACTAAGAATGGCCATGTCACCTAGAAGAATTCAGCTGTGAATCCATCTGGCCCTGGTGATTTGTTTCTCACCATATTCCTAATGACTTCTTCTACCTTTGTTTTGGATATTTCTCTCAATGGGGCCATGTTTTGGTCTCTGCTCACCAGGTTAGGGATGTGTTGTATGATTTTGTTTATGTTCTCCTCCCTTCTTATGTTTGGTACTGTCAGCTTCCCTTTGAAGTGTTGTAATAGTAGATTCTCCATGTCTTCCTTTTGGGTAAGATGATTGCCTTGCTGGTCTACTAGGGAGAAGATCTTGTTCTGATGCCTATGATAGATCATTGCTTTGTGAAAAACCTTGTGTTTCTTTCTCATTCCTTTAACCATTGGATTCTTTATTTTTGTTTCCATAGTATTTCTTCTTGTTGTCTTCTTTCCTCCATTTTATTAATTAACTACCCTTCCTCCTCTGCTAGCCCTTAACTTCTACCTTATTTGACTATTTGATGTTGTACTTCCTTCATCTTTGTTTGGATTAACTCTTGTTCTTTCTATATGTTGTTGAATTATTCCTTATTCCATTTTTTTTTTCCTTTTAGATATTTAAGTCTGAGTTGAAAGGTGTGCATCAGTTTTCTCCCTACCATCTCACTCTCATTCCACCACTCCTTCATTTTATCTACTAGGGTCGGTTCTCTTAGCCAAAATGCCTCAAACCTAAAGGGTCTATTTTGGTTTCCTTGATTCATTTCTACTTCGAGTTTAATAGGCCAGTGGTCCGACCCTAGACATGGAAGAATTGATGCTTCATAGAATATATCTTTGCTAATGAAGTGTTCTATTGCCAAGAACATGTCAAGTCAAGAGGCTATTTGTCTCCTCCCTCCCCTTCTATTATTCCACGTATATTTTCCATTTATGGTTGGGATGTCCACCAATTTTAGTTCTTCTTGTAAATCTCTGAACTTCTCCATGTATGGTTCTTCTCTTTGTAATCCCCCTTTTTTCTCCTCTATTGTTGTTATTAAATTGAAGTCCCTTGCTACCAGTCAAAGTTTTTCTTTGTGTCATTGGCTAAGCTTCTTTAATTGCTGAAGGAAATTTTCCCTTTCCACTAGAATGTGAGGGCCATATACTACAGAGACTAGGAATGATCCAGGTGGATATTTGTGGCCACCCACCAATTCCACTTGGACCCCCATCATTGTTTCTTTCAGTTTTTCAATTTCCTTAATTATAGCACAATTTACTATTTTTAGCAGTTTTTCAGGTCATAAACTTCTAGAGTTGTTTTGAGGCCCTAAACGATGTTTTTTTGGCAATCTATCACTAGCAATTTTTTATCTAGAATCATCTTTTTTGTCGTAGTCCTCAGAGAAATATTTCCAATGAGTTATCATGCATGTCAAACGAAGATAATATGACCAAGTCGCGACCCCGTGAAGTTGGTTGTCCAACTCACCCCAACGGGGCCCATAAACTCTTGGTGTTACATCTCCTCAGGTTAGGGTTTTGGTTGTTTAGGGTTTTCTATTATTTTTCAATAATAAAAAAGGCCCTTGAGCCTCATTGTAAGGCAGTTCAGAGGCATGTAGCCACCACATCTCTTCTCATATAAAAGCTACCATCACCCTAGCTAGTTTATTTTCATTTCTGTTTGTAAGCATATTTCAATATTTTACATTAACGGAGTATTATTTCTACTGCATCTCTATGTTTATGGTTATCTTTGTAATTTGTTGTGTTCTTGTTAAATCTGGATCAAGGAACCATTCTCTATTTCCTATCAGGCGAAACCACCCCGTGAGGATTCTCTTCATACCTATCCAATAGTCCATTGTGATCTCTGTTGGATTCCATAATATTGCTATTCCACCCATTCTACCTCTTGCATCTATGGTCATGCATTCATACCTTGGTTTTATTTTACTTAATATATTTTCCATTTTCCCTCCTGTAATTTTTGTTTCTTGTAGCAGCATGAGTTGAGGTTTTTCTTTTCTTAGTCTCTTAGTTAAATGTCTTTGTTTGCCTCTACTATTGAGACCTCTTATATTCCAGGATGTAATTATCATTGGGTTACTTTGTTTATTTGTTGGTATATTGCTGATAGCAATACCACCCTTCCTGTATTCACCAACATTTCTCCCATAATCTATATAGATTCCTGTAGGTTTCTTCGGCCTCTTTTCTTTCCTCCTTTCATTTTATTTGAGTATTCTTGGGAGTTGTCCTGATGCATCCCAAATTATTCTGCCATTTCCACCTGTCCCTGCCCCTGTTTAGCTATAAATATTTCATCTAGGTGTCTCCATTCATTTAACATTTTCCTCAACACCTCTTCTTCCATGCTTAATTCCTCTCCCTTGCTTGGGTTTTGGTGTTTTCCATCTTCTCCCTGTCTTCCTTCTCCTCTTTCTCTGTCAGCTCTCTTTGGGCTTTCCTCTTAGGGTTTTGCTTGCCTTGACTCAAACTTCTCTCCTTTCCTTTTTCCTGATAGTCCATAGTTTGGGCCTCATTTTCTTCTTCTTCTTATCCCTACAGTGCTTCAAAGTTATTTGTTTTGCTCGGCTGAGCTTGATATTCTTCTTTCCCTGCATTGGGGTTTTCTTTTTTGTCTTCTCTTACTTTTCACTTCTTGAAACTCTTCCTTATCTTATTGATGTTTCCTCTATTGTTTGTTCATGTTCTCTCCCTCCTCTAGGTTCATTGGACACTCCTTAAATAGGATGTGTTCATAGTCTAGAGTTCGCTGCCATACCTCTTCATGGTATTCTAGTTCCATTGAGTCTGGTATAGGTTCAGCTATGTTCATGTATACACATATTTTCGCATATGAAGTGTATCTTCCTTTTTTTGTCATTTTTTCTATTTTGAAAAATCTACCTATCGTATTTCCAATGCCCTCCAATATTTTTGGGTCCCAAAAATCCATTGGGAGACCGAATAACTTGACCCAAGCCAGGGCTACCAAAAATTTTTCCTTGTCTAGTTTATAGCATTCTTCCCAATATCTCATAAACAAACCATCATTATAATGAAAGTAAGGACCATTTTCAAATACTTCTTATTTGTCTTGCAAGTTCGAGAATATTACCATGAAGAAGCCTCTAGCTCCCAGCTTGAGCTCGATATAACCTCTGGGCTGCCATTTTTGTTGTATCCATTTGGTAAGGTCCTTTTCCATCGACCAGACTCTAATGAACTTACATATTAGCGCATGGTCTTTCATGTAACTTCTGTATTGCTCCAGTTTGCTTATCGGAATGATGAATCTCAGTTTCTCTATTGCACATGGTAAACATTTTCCTTTGTTGCCTGCCTGCCATCGTGCCCTAAGGACAGGTCCTAACATTTTGTTGGTATCTCCTGTTTGTTTCATATTACTTGTATTCTAGCAGGAATCCCCATCTGCCACGTCTCAGTAGGAGGGGATCTCTCCCCCCCTTCCTCCTCTGTCATTTTGACCTAGTTCCCGGCCTCCTGGTTTGCAGCTTTGCAGATGT
This sequence comes from Pinus taeda, assembly GCA_000404065.3. Lineage (NCBI taxonomy): Eukaryota > Viridiplantae > Streptophyta > Pinopsida > Pinales > Pinaceae > Pinus > Pinus taeda. The sequence goes on along the minus strand of APFE031605128.1, from coordinate 9,756 downwards.
CGTTGGGTTTTTTGGGATCGCAGTTTAGTTTATCTCATGGTTGCCTCTCCATTAGGGTTGTAGAGCTCTCATTTCTCACTCCTCCATAAATTACTCGCCAAATTATTATTAATACCATGCAAAAAATACTATTAACCATAATATTAATATTATTATTATTATTATTAAATCTAATATTCATATTAATATAACATATATGGATATTATTAAATATAATAACTTTGTTTTAATCCAATACTAAATTTGTTATATTATAATATATATTAATGTATCATGATATATATTAACTCTATATATATGGGAGGTAAGAACAAAGACATAAAGTTATAGAGGTGGAGAGATAGGAGGAGTTACAAGGGAGATATGGAGATAAATTGAAGGAGAGGGGAGAGGAGGAATAAAAATAGAGAGAGGTAGAGAAGGGTAAAAGAGGGACAGGGAGACACAAATATGGCGGAGGAAGAGAAAGGAGAGTGGGAGGGAGATAGTGAGAGGATTGGAGGGTAGAGAGAGAGAGAGAGAGAGAGAGATGGGGGAAGAGAGACAAACGTAGGAGTGAAAGGGCGAGAGAAGAAGGATGAGAGAGAGGAGGAGAGAGGGAGGGATAGAGATATGGAGTTGGAGGGGGAGAGAAGGATGGAAGAAGAAAGACATAGAGAGTGAGAAGTGGAGAGAGAGAGGGACTGACAAGAGAGAGATGGAGAGAAAGAGTGTATGTTTAGGGGTGAGATAAAGAGATAAACAAGGAGAGATAGAGAGAAGGGTGGAGAGAAGGAGATAGAAGGAGAGAGGGAGGGATATAGTAACATAGGTAGAGAGAGAGAGAGAGAGATGGGGGAAGAGATAGGATTGGAGGGAAGAGAGAGAGAGAGAGAGAGAGAGAGTGATAGAGTGATAGAGAGGAAGAATGAGAGATAATACTTGAGAGAGAGAGAAGGAGAGTTATGGGGTAAGAGAGAGGATTAGAGGGAAAAGAGAGAGAGAGGAGAGTGATGGGGGAATAGAGATGGAGGTAGGAGATAAAGGGAGAAAGAGGAAGTACAAGAGAGGAGGAGAAAGGGAGGGAAGAAGAAATACATAGAGAGTGAGAAGTGGAGAGAGAGATGGAGTAACAATGGAGAGATGGAGAGAGAGTGTGTATGTTTGGGGTTGAGATAAAGACAAAGAAGGAGATATGGAGAGAATGGGGGAGAGAAGGATAGAGGGAGGGATATAGTGACAGAGTTGGAAGTTGAAGAGTAAAAGAGAGAGAGAAATAGAGGAAGGAAGATAGAGAGGATGTGAGAGAGTGGAGTGAGGGAGGGAAAGAGAGATGGAGTTGGAGAGGGAGAGAGATAAAGGTAAGAAGAAATAAATATAGAGAGAAAGGTGGAGAGAGAGATAGAGGGAGGGATAAAGAGGATGGAGAGAGAGGGAGAGAGGAAAGAAGTAGGGAAGAGAGATAGAAACAGGGGAGAGGGAGAGAAGGGGAAGAGAGAGAGGGGGGGAGAAAGAGAGGGAGAGAGAGAGGGATAGAAAGATAGATTGAAGAAATATAATGTATGTTTTTGCGGTGATATAGAGAGGCAAATGGAGATAGAGATATAGATGGAAAATGAAGAGAGGAAAGAAGAGAGAGATGGAGAGAGGGAGGGAGGGACAAAGAGATTGATAGATATGAATTGAAATAGCATGTGTGTTTTGGGGGTTGAGATAGAGTTGAAAATAAGGAGAGATGGAGGTAGTTATATATATATATATATATGGGGGGGAGAGGGAAGAATATTTCTTGCACTAGACACATTGATTTCAATGTAGACAATGATTTCTAATCCAATTTGATTTCTTGCACTAGATGCATTGATTTTAGTGTAGATGTTGATTTCTAATGATATTTGATTTCTTTCATTAGATGCATTAATTTCAATGTACATGATTTCTAATCCTATTTTATTACTTGCACTAAATGCATTAATTTCAATGTAAATGGTGATTTCTATTCCTATTTGATTGCTTGCACTAGATGCACTGATTTCAATGTAGATGTTGATTTCTAATAATGTTTGATTGCTTGCAGTAGATGCATTGATTTTAGTGTATATGGTGATTTATAATCTTATTTGATTGCTTGCACTAAACTCATTGATTTCAATGTAGATGGTGATTTCTAATCCTATTTGATTGCTTGCACTAGATGCATTGATTTTAGTGTAGATGTTGCTTTATAATCCTATTTGCTTACTTGCACTAGATGCATTAATTTCAGTGTAGATGTTGGTTTATAATCCAATTTTCTTGTGTGCACCATATGAATTGATTTGAATGTAAATGTTGATTTATAATATTATTTGATTGCTTTCATTAGATGCACCAATTTTAGTGTAAATGTTGTTTTCTAATCTTATTTAATTGCTTGTGTTAGATTAATTAATTTCAGTGTAAATGTTGATTTCTGTTTTCATGTAATTGGATGTATGATGGTACACTAATTTTAAAGTGATTGGATTAACATTGTACATTGATTTTAGTGTAAGCACAAAACATTATTGACAATGTACATTGGTTTTTGTGTTATAATAATTCAACCTATTAATATTGGAGAGAAGAAGAGACAAGGAATGATGTTCACTACAATAGATTGAGCTAAAGATTTAAATGGTTTATGGTTTAACCTGTCCTTTTCATAAAATTGATATGAAAATATGACAATCAATATGAAAAGATGACAAAAGTAAAAAGGGTGACAATAAGAATAAGAGAAGAAAATAGTTTTAGATTAACTACAATGAAGACTATTTGTAATTGACTATATTCTTACTATTCACATTTTCTATCATTCAACACTATTCCATTGTCCCTTTACGTTCAAAATTTATATTTCATCATTTTTCATCATTAAAGTTATTATTATCACAACAAACTGAGGCAACTAAGCAAATTTAAAATTAAAATATACAAATTAATCTGAGACATATTAGCATATTTAAAATGGTTATATTAATATTAGATGAATTTATGTATTAATGATAAAATTAATCATATGTTCGTTAGATTTTAGTTGGCTACACATGATTGAAACCAACCTAGATCCACTTAACTCTGGATCTATCAAGCACCGAGAGAGATCAAATCTCTCGAGGTACAAACCTTTCCTCAAGTTTTGCACTCAAAAAAGAGGTTTGCACCTCAAGAGATGTGATACCTCTCATCGCTTGATAGATCCGGAGTTAAGATGGAACTAGGTTGGCTTTATTTTAAAATTGAGGAAAATACAAATATTTTTGAAATTAACTTTTCATTAAAATAATAATTCTTTACTTTCAATTACATAAATTGATATAAAACTAGCTTGGATCTATCTTAATTTTAGATCTTAATTTTGGATTTACCAAGGGCAAAGTGGGTCAAATCTCTTTTCACTTTAAAAAATGTTTGTATATGAAGAGATTTTATGCCTCTCACACTTGTAAATTTGGAGGAATATGATTGAATTATTAATTATAATTATAATTATTAATTTTATATTTCACTTTACTTATTTTTATTTTTAGAATTTACCCCAACTTTATTTTTCTTAACATTTTTCACTTTAAATTTTATTTTACGGAGTTTCCTCAAATTAGATGTTAAAATTGATTTTCAAATAAAATAACTTGGCTATATTTTTAATATTAAAAGTTATTTTTAATTTGCCCCGTGGTGTAGATTAATTGATGATAGAATGGGTTGTTAAGGCATTTCTTATGATGTTATTGGTTTAAACTTCGATTAGCTCACTGTGCCACGTGTGAGGCAATGTGGGTACACCTGGAGGTGATTGTGGTAATGGATAGAATCGATACTTAAGTACAAACATGCTATAGTTGTTTATTCTCTCATATACAAAAAAATAACAATAATAATAATAATCTTGTTTTTTAAATTTTATTGAATTAATTATTTATCAAAATTAGATTTTATTAAAAGCACGTGATTTTATTGGAATTAATTTAGGTGATGGCAATAAAGGAAACTAATTTTCTTGTAAGCATTTTCTAAAGTGTATCTCCACTCAAACACTCTCATAGAAAAAAAATTCTTGACCCCACCCATCAAGCAAGCCACCCATTGTCACCTTGTTGGCCTTCTCTCACTCTTTAGACTACAAGAAGGATATCCTTATCTAGGGTGGAATCCTTAAATATCAAGCTAAGCTAGGTCATTGAGTAATGAAAGGAAGTTCCTTAACGAAGACTAGTGATTTGACACTACTCACTCTCAAAGTAAAAGGTTAGGGATAAGTGTGCGAATAGTCAAATAAGCCATGAGTTATTAACAAGTTTTGAATGATTTTAATTACACAACTATGCTTATTCATGCAACCAAATTATACTTGAAAAATGAAAGATAAAGCTTGCTCAATTAACTATGTAGCATGAGATGTTAGTGAAGCATATATACAATGGCACAATAAAAATAGAAAATGAATCATAAATTGTCTATACAAATAAGGCATTACATCGTTCATTCATCGTATTCATGAGCATTGGAGACTGAGAGTTTGTTATCATCATCAAGAGACCATTCCACAATTAAGAGATCATACACCAAAAATATGAACTATGTTTGGGACAACAAAGAGTTATGTGTTTGCAATGGTAAATAAAGGAAATATTCAAACTTTTCGTTGTTGCTAAGGACAATGAAGACAACAAAGCTGAATGTGGACTACTTACACGTTTGTAATATTCAAATGTCATCCATTTATCATCATGCAAGTTGCCTGAAGGAATTTGGTAGTGGTACTAAGTGAACATTCTTTGATCAAAGTCCATACCCTCTCCTTAGCACTACCACTTTGCAAGACAAAGAAGAAATGTGAAATATATGTGCAACCAACTAAATAAGTTGGAAAGGTTGTTGCAACATATATAGGTGGTAATGCCATGTTGCAAAAGGAGGTGTTGGCCCACTCCCCTTTTTGATAATTTGTCAACCTTTGAATTTGATTCCCTGTGAATGTGATCAAATGATATGACCCTAAAGATTATAATAAGCTCCATAATTTTAATAATACTTTGATCCAATAAAGAAGTGTACAAGGAAGTATAAACTTTCACCCAATCTAAAACAACCTTTGAATCCCCTATGACTTGTAAGTTTAGATTGTTGAAGTGACACAATTAAAATCACTAACATAAACAAATAATTCATATTATTGTAGTTTTTGTTAGGTAGTCATATTTTTTTTCCTATACTAAATTAGTCATTTATGTTAGTCATTTTTAGTATTATTACTTATTAGCTAGTCGTATATTTTGTTGAAAATAATACTGAGAGGGGGGGTGAATCAGTATTATCTAGACCTTTTAACAAATCTTCCTTATATGTACTTTGAATTATTTTTGCATATCAGTACCATAAAATAATGAGCATGAACAAGAAAAACAGACAGTCACATCAAAGAACACCAGATATAAGGTGGAAACCCAATGTGGGTGAAAACCACCTGCTGCAATATGTCTCTATCTTCTTTCAAATTAGAAATTCCTTTTATAATGGTTTTGTATTGGTGCAGTCCTTTACCATACGCAGGCTGCAACCTGCAGAGAGCTACAACTCTCTCTCGTTTTCCAGTCTCTCCTGGAAGGGAGATACAACCCCCTACTTCTTTTCTTACAAGGACCACTTTTCATAAATTTTCAAACTGGATCCATATACATCAAATGATCATCAAGTACATATAAATTACTACAGTCAGCTGTAGTAACCAGATCAAAATAACAGAACTGAACCCAAAACACCTTATCAACAGAAAAATTCAGTCAACAGATAGTCCTGAAACAGATACGCAACTTTCCTTTCTTTGGCCTGCGCCGGTACACACTTCACCCTCTGCTTCTCTGCGTATACCCGCAGATCTCCTTCTGCTGCACTGCGTGCCCACGCACTGCTTCTTCTGTCGCGCTGCGTACAGTACGCACCCAAATGCAATATTGCGCCGCGTACTGCCATAGTAGGCACGCACCCAAAAGAACTATCGCGCCGCGTACTATTACAGTAGGCACGCACCCAAAAGAACTATCGCGCCGCGTACTGTTACAGTAGGCACGCACCTGAACCACTGCTGCTCGGCGTACCCACGCATTTCTCCTGTTTCTGCTCTGCGTACCCACGCAGTCACCCTTCGTCTGCTCTGCGTACCTGTGCAGCTCGCCTTCTTCTGCTCTGCGTACCCACGCAGAGGCACCGTTAAACACCTGCGTACCTCAGATTAGGGCTGAATTTGCAGATCACTAGTGTGCTACAATTAGACGGATGCCCAGATCTGATCAAGCGCTCGGGAGATCACCCTTTACAGATTCGCTTTCCACTTTCACTTTCATATAGATCAAGCCTTTGAAACAATAACCCAATATTTCAGATCTTAAGATATTCAACCCAAAAGCATACACAAGCCAAATGATCTCCTTTGCTTTATATAGCAAGCT
>APFE031605125.1:30820-44463 GCA_000404065.3 Pinus taeda | reverse complement strand
ATATATATATAATGTTTGCAAGTAAAAAGTTCTTAAACATTTCAATTAAATATTACTCAATTTTTGACATTCTCAATATGGAGTTTGCATGCTATGAAAGCGTGCGTGCACACACATATAAAGAACCATTGTAAATCCATTTTAACTTCAGATCTACAATGGGTGGATAGAGATTAAATCCTTCTAGGTAGAAACCTCTTTTTAAAATGTAAAACATAGGGAAAAAGTTCACACTTCAAAGGATTTGATCCCTTTAGACTCATGATAGATTATTAAATCCTATAGTTAAAAACATCTTTTTAAAATGTAAAACTTGGAAAAAATGTTTGCACTTCAAGAAATTAGCCATATTTCTTTCTTTTTTATTCGAAAGATCAACTGTCACTATTACACTAGATACAACTATTTCATAAATGCCACAGATGGGCTAGTTATAACATTTCTCCAATGACTTAAATCCACACGTCTGGGGAATTATAATGTTCGCCAAAGCACTTGAGCTAAGATTGAGTGACTTTAAAAAATGAGGACATGGGGGTGGATTTGATCCACTTATGTGTGCATAGGTCATGAAACTGTTTAATATGATCTCTTTATGGGTAACCACATATTCAACGACTACCTCAAGGTGTCCCCATAGCTCCAGGGAAACCCTTATGGGAATTGAACCTTGCCCAATGGTGAAAAATCATTGTTTTCCAACATTGGATCCAAACCTTTTGGGATTTTATAAAAGGAGGACATGGGGGTGGGATTTGATCCACTTATGCGTGCATGGGTAAAAAAATTCACCATTTTTTTTCCTGTTAAACCCAAACTAAAAATATATTTATATTTCATACAATATGTGATCGGGGGCGTAACTGTACAACCTTTATAAGTATTTCCTATTAGTTCAGATTAATCAACACTGTAATAGGCAACACAATTCTAAATTGTGATCCAAAACTATGTCTTGGAGTAGGCACACGTGCGTTACAATGTTCTAAAAATGTTAGCTTGTAGATCATCTAAAATAGACCAACTAAAAACTAACACTTACAAAACAAGGTTTGCTAGTAAGCTTAAGGAACTAGGGTTAAGCTTATAAGCCTATCCACTTTAAGGTCATTTTGCTAGATGAACCTCCTCATTCGCTAGGAGGTTTGCCTTCTTGTTGTTGTGCATATGGTCATGAATAAATTATTTGGAGAAAATTCTTCCTAGCATATGATAGATCCTTTTTACAGTGGCTTGGAGTTTGATGTTAGGTGGAAGAGAGCCATTAATGAGGTGGCACAAAAGAATGCTACAATCACCAATAACAATGAGATCTTGAAAATTTCTCTTTGTAGCCAGAGAGAGACCTTGCAAAACCATGTAAGCTTCTGCTTGATTGTTTGTGGCGAATCCTAGACAATAAAAAAAGAGTATAGATCACCCTTTAGCTCCTACCACCCCTAAAAATCTCACCATCTTAATATAATAAGCTTAAATAATTATCCCATGGTATCATTCCATCTTTACATGAGGGATATTAATAAAACCAAATCAACTACCATTTTCCTCAAATTCTTTTGTTTTATTGATAAACCAAGTTCTTGGTTTGAAACACAAATCTATCGCTGTGTTATACAAGTCCTTCTAAAAATAATAGGAGATGGTTAAGGATGATACATAGAGGAACATTAAGGATAACACAAAAGGAAAAGAGGGATAAGGGAATGGAAATGGAACAATAATGGGGTGGAATATGTTTATTAGGAGGGTGGGAGGTGAGTGATTATGGAATATACAAGGGACAAATGGATATGAAGTGGGATAACATAGAGAAAGGGAGGGAAATGAGGACGAATGGAATGTGTTTATGGGGGAGGGGGCAACGAGTGATAGTAAATACATAGGGATGTACGGATATGAGGTTGAAGAACACATAGAAGGGGAGAGAAATGAGGAAGGGGAAGTAAGAGGGGTTAAGGGAAAGGTGTGTGGGTATGTGTTTTTTTAAAGTTTAGATTGTTAATTTTTAAATTTTAGGGGATGGGTTGTTGTTTTAAATGATATTTTTTTTATATGGTTGTAAATTCATTTGAAATGAAACGTTGTTTGTACCTATTACATTAACCATTATTTAAAAATATTAGTTTTCAATTTATTTATGATGCTTTTTTAATCTTTAAAGAGGTGAAAAAAAGCCTCGAAGTATCAAAATAGAAAACCCTAGTTTATAACAAGGTTTTTTTATTAGTTAAAAAAATAATTAAAAAAGAAAAAGAAAAAAGGAAAGAAGAAAGTATATAAATTATTTTTTTTAACATATTTTTTTTTTTTTTAAATATATATAATTACTAATAATTCAATTACTAAGTGAATCATTAATAATAAATATTCGAAAAAGCAATCAATTTGAAATAATAAGCTATTTTTAAATAACTCGCGGCGAAAAAATGATTCATTTTAAGCACATTTTGGTTGAGTCCTTTGTCACTATTGGAAACCAAGTTGACAAAATCCATTTCCTTCCACCTCTAAATTGATGGAATGATAGAGGTAGTTAATAGGATGATCATTCATATCTTATGCATGTACAAATTCAAGAATCCATGCACATGGGATGACAATCTTCCCTATGTTTAGCACAACTACAATAGCGCCCTCCATAGCCTCACCAACCACAACTCTTTTCAGGTGGGCTTGGGATTTCAACCATTTGGTCCTATTGATGTAGCTCTACCACTTGCATCCACAAAGGTAGAATATTGCCATGCTCACTCCGAGGCTGAAAAAGCCACCAATTCATTGAACGAATTTAGAATATTCATCAATAGGTCCATGATAATTTACAAAAATCCAATACTAAGTACAACCAACACCATGATCAACATCAGGTTCCACACAAATTTTAAGTGGGAGACAAGGTTTGGTTTCATTTCCAAGAAGAGTGCCTTATAGGAACCCATCAAAAGCTTCATCGACTTTTCTATGGACCTCACAACATCACCAAGGCTATGGGTGCAATGCTTTTGAGTTAATTATTTCCCCTTTACTTGGTTTACGCCTACTGTACAATGTGGACCTCCTTTAGTCATACTTCCCACCATTATTGGACACATCAGAGATAGAAGAGAAGTTGACACCGATAGAACTCAACCCAGATTATATATAAAAATAAACGGTTGATTAGATCGTGGACACAGAGGTTAAGGGTACTCACCAACATATGATCCAACTTTATTGGGTTATTAACATAGTGCAACTCCTACACTAAGGAAAGTAGGTCACCTGTGACCAAGTTCAATAGAAATTTATGCATATCATGGGGGCATTTAACATAATTGATTTATAAGGGGGGAGGAATGATCTAGGTGGATACTGGTAGCCACCCATCGGTTCCACTATCTCAAAGCACAATTCTCCATCTTGGTAGTTCTTCTATAGTTTTTTGGGTCTTGAACTTCTGAGGCCATTTGAGAGGCCCTAAATGACGATTTTTTGACATGGAAAGGGTCCAAGCGACATTCATAAGCTCCCTCTTGGGCCTTATCAAAATATGTACTTCTTGGCTAGACCTTTCTAATGGGCTACCAAGTGCACTGGGCATAGATCATATCCAAAGGTTATGACTCATGGACCTTGACGTACCAACTAACCCCATAAGGGCCACAAATATTTTGGCACTTCATCACGTAGGGTTAGGTTTTTGGGTGATTTTGGTTTCCTCATTGCTGCTTTATATTAAAAGGTTCCTTTTGGCTCGTTTTAATGTGCTCTAGTGAATGTGCATAACTGTCACATCTCTTCTCATAGATAAGCTACTACCATTCGAGCGAGTTTGTTTCATTATGAATTATTTCTAGTTTCAACACATCCCATTTATTAATGGAAGCCATGTTTTATTGTATCCCTATGTTTTGTTGGAAATCTATATTTCATTTCATTCCCTTCATAAATCCATATAAAAAATTTCACTTCATTAGGAAGTTTATTTAGGATTGTATTCTTGAAGTGCTCTTTTTCCTAACAAATGATCAAGTTGCTGACATTTTCACAAAGTCTCTTACTGAAGAAAAGTTTTCCAAACTTTAATCTGTGTTAGCAGCTCAAGATTTGTAACAGGTGGTAGGCTCTAAAACTTCCTTCCTTCTTCTATTTTTTCACCTTTGTAAATCCTTCAATTCTATCCCAAGTTGTTCTAACAGTGGGATGCTAAGATAGTTAGAATCATAAGAGTTACTTATGATCAGCTTGGTCTTAATTGAGATTTAGGCAAAAGTATGTTTCTTTAGTATGCATTAATTGCATTTTAATTTGGAGGTCACAATATGTTATAGACATAGAGTGATCTGACGATTTATATTCTCCTCGATACTATTAGCTATTGATCCATAGCTTAATAATTGATTAGTTGATGATATCTATTTAAAGGGAATTGAGGGTGATTGCTAATGATCGATGCTGATGAACTTTCTTATGTATAAATTTTCTTTTGCATTGATAAAATTGTCTCATGTGGCCACATTGGTTGGGGCCATGAATTATTTCCCTCTTAGAGGGTTTTAACTATGTAAAAATACTAATGTGAGATCTTTGATTTAGCCATGTGACTGTTTTCTTAAGGTGTTCTTCCTCTTTGGAATATCTTGTTTTTCCAAATAAATGCAAGTGAAACCATAAAATATAACATGCAAATGTATGGCATAAATAATTATAGTGGAGGTTTCTTAGCAAAAGTATAAGATGACCAGAAGTATATAACTTGGGTGTTTTTTTCGATCCCACGAAAACCACCCAATAACAAACCTAGATTTTGCTACTAAGATTTCTCTTTATAGATCATTAACACAGATGTATTGGTCTCTAAAAGGAAAAAGTTAAAATAAATCTTAAAAGAGTTAGGTGACTTTTTTAACTACGGATTGAGACCAACCTTAGCATTAACACTCAAATGAAAATATGTCCCTTATATTGGATTTTGCTACATCTATTAGAGAGATTTTTACGTTCCCTAATAAAACAACTATGTTTTATATGGGAAACAATTATAAAGAATTATTTTAATACATATCCCCATAATAATAACTTAAACCATAAATTCTATTGTGACTTTGATGGAGGAATTTAATTTAGTAACTTAGATAACATTGATTTATGGTTAAAGGATTAAACTTGGCATCTTAAACCGATGTATATTTGATTATGGTGTGAATGAAATATTTCAATTTTTTATTAATTTCTACTTCACCAAAATGGAGTTGTTTATAATGCGATTTTTTGGAGATTCCGGTGACGGAATCCGGCGAAGAAATTGAGGTTAAATCTTGATTTGTTGCAGTTAAAATGGTTTTTTAACTGCATATTTGGATTCAGCACCCTGAAAAACCTCTGCGACGCTTTGATTGTGCATAAACTAGCTATCAAACTTGCGATTCGAATAAATTGCTGCCGGATTTTGACCGAAAAAACCCACCAGAAAAATTTCCAAAAAGTCTCGACAACTGCCACCAAAATTGTTTATGAAAACCAGCTTTGAAATGACCATAAAAACAAATGATAATGATAAGAAATGGTTTGAAATTCCCATATAAATGAATGATAATGATAAAAGATTGTTTTTGAGTATTAGGTGCTTATATATAAAAGTTAATGATAGTAGAAATGACTAATGTTGTTGTAAATGCTTTAAATGGAATAAGTTGAAACACAATGATAAGGAAGGAAAGAGTCAAAAGTGATGAGTTGGATCTTTAGAGAGTTAAATTCCTTAATTTAAATGTAATAAGTTGAAACACAATGATAAGGAAGGAAAGAGCCAAAAGTGATGAGTTGGATCTTTAGATAGTTAAATTCCTTAATTTAAATGTAATAAGTTGAAACACAATGATAAGGAAGGAAAAAGCCAAAAGTGATGAGTTGGATCTTTAGATAGTTAAATTCCTTAATTTTGTTTGAGCAACATCTTAATGTAATATACACTTAATGATTCACACATGCCAAAGGAGTATTTTATAGTTTCAATTATTTATCATCCACCATGATCACTTGTGAGCACAAGTTGGAGATATACTTCATTTGAAAACAATTTAGGCCCTTAGTTTTGTGTGTTATTGTGATTAATAATATAATTAATAAGTATGGAAACAATTTTCTATGTGTAGGTGAATAAAAAATTAAATTAAAGATCATAAAAATATTGAGTTTTGTAATTATTACTTATAAAATATTTTTGGAATTTTTATGTGCTAGTTTAATCAATAATTAAAAAAAAAAAATAAAGTTCGAATTTAGCTTATTATATCTATCAAAGCAAGTTATATTGTTTGATATTTTGGTCAAAAAAGTTTTAACTTTAAATTAGTTTTGAAAATTTTAAATAGATTCTATAAAGTTTATTAAAGCTTAGAATATTTTGAAAATTGAAAATTTATTTTTAATTTTTTTAAAATGTAAATAAAGTCTTTTTCTTATTAGCCCTTTGATACACTATCTTTATGTGTGTTTAAATATATAAATATTATATTAAAAAAATAAAAAAAAATCTAAAAAAAGCTTGTATTCTAAGTGTTCCATAATAATTTAGACTCTTTTACAATACCATGGGGCCAATATAACTATGACTTTATCACATAACATCCTCCAAAAATTCCATAACTCATTTCAAATTCAAATATATAATATATATATATGTTCTTGTTTAATATTAATTCTTTATAGCATTTTAAATTTAGAACTTAATACTTACAATATAACCAAGATTCTTTAACGATAGAATATTTACCCTCATTTTACCATGGATATTTATAACTGTAAACTATTTTTTTTTACATATCATAAGCCCAGATTTACCATGTCTTAATCCAATACGGAGTTCCAAGAAAAAACCATAACTCATTTCAAAAATCAAAATTAATTTTTATTAAATATTTTATTTTAGTTTATGAAAGAAGCTCTTTATTATGCCTAAATTTGTATATTAGATGTTTTAATTTTATTATATTAATTTAAATTATATTAAGGTATGTTTAATTCCACATAATCTCTCTTTTCCCTCTCTCATCCATTATATATATATACTATAATATAATATTATAAATTTAAATTGCAATTACTTTTTGCATAAGAGACATGTACTAAGTCCCCTGATGAGGTTAGGTGAACAATAATTCAAGTGGCCTCAGGGTCTCCCCATCTACCACATGTCAGACATGCTCTCAGCCATAAACAATATTAATTAATGTTGTGTTTGGACAACGAAGCCTCTAGAGGCGTTGGGTATTTTGATTTCTCTCCTCAAGCGAATTTGGAATGGTTCTGTGAATTGGGAGATGAATATAGGGAATAGGGAGGCAAGACTTTGCAGTGGCTTTCAAGGAGGTTTTTTCTGGGAGAAAAACGAGCAATAAGAAATTGAGGAAGGTCTTAATGTTGGAATTTCATTATCAGGCATCTCTCAAGCATTCATTTGGGATCTAGGTGCGCAACCTTCCTATGCTGGAGGTCTCCCTATCTGTCTAGGAATTGAAACCACCAACGATGACTTTTGCAAGCATTGTTGGCTTCTATCTTAGAATCCACTCACTGACATTCAAGTATTCCTTTTTCTAGTTTGTGATTTCGACATGGGTCATTTGTGTAGTGGTGATAGGAACCCACTTTTTTTCGTGGGGGATTTCGTGCTCTAGGTATTGGGATCTCTTGTTAAGGTCCGACTTGTGGTGCTTGAGTATTGTAGAGTTTCTCTCAATTCCCTCCAGGTATTGTTTTTTGTTTCGTCACTTACTGTTTTCGGTTGGTAAAGTCTTTGTTTCTCCTAGTTCCAATCTGATCCTGATATATAATGTTGAGTGGTGCCTTCAGTCTAGCCTCGCTCGAGGGCTGTTAAATTCTATATGTTGTATTTCTGCATGTGGAAAGTCTATTAGGTGCCAAACTTGTTACAAAGCGGTGTCTATATGGGAGCTTCAGTTAGGGTGGGGAATTGAATTAAATCCAAAAGGCCCTCGCGCTGCTTGGAAGCATTGCCTGAGTTTGGCCAAGAATTTTGCCAACCCTTATCCTTGCAAGGTTTGCCGAGCAGTAGAGTTTGTTTCATTTGCTTCTAGGTTGGTTTATTAGTGTTGGTTCTAAGTCCCTTGGGTGGGTGTCTTTGAGGGTGTTGGTGATTGAGTTGTGGTCTAGGCCTGAGTTATAGTTTTGTATGCAGGTATGCCCTAGTAATGGGGACGACCTCGTAGACGTGGTGACCAACATGGGTAGGCTGCGGCAAGAGCCGACAGATAAAGTTCATCCATCGAGGAAGACTCTGCGAGCATAGAGAGAAAGGGAGAAGTTTCCCAGAACTTGGGCCGCTCTTCGGGTCATGTGGACTTACTAGTCACCTTGGAATGACTAGCTGGACAATTAAGGGGAATCCAAACCAACCTAGATATTCTTGGAGAGCATAGATATGAGGAACATGATGAGTTAGTGACATATATGAATGATATTCAATATAACTAGACATATATTCTGGGGAAATCAGTCAATATACGCAGGAACCAACGACGAACTAATGACTACCTACATGAACTTGAGGACATAATGGAACACATCGATTTCCATATGCATGAGCGACATGGCCCAATGGTAGCATCGCCCATGTTCCCTACTCAACCACCACCTTGAGTGCTATCCACATGATTTCTACTTATTTTGTCTCTCTTTTTGCATGTATGGTCGTTTAGCCCTTCGGAAATAAAGGTCCACTGGAAAAATATTATGCATTATATTCCAGCTCTCCTCGATAACAAATCCAGTCGAAGTGAAGTTGGGAGAGGCGCTGAAAATCATTTTGTATCTTGTATTTTCCTGATAATATAATAGAACCTTTTTTTACTGAAAAAAGAGAGACAAGCACTAAGCAACAACGTTGCATATTACACTTGTTTAATTTTAAAAGAAGCTACACAATACTCAACATTAAAATTTACAGAGTGTCATGCAAGTACTCTGATAATGGTACAAATTTCAGTAGTCATGTGGTTATTAAAATGGAAGACTCGCTCAATGGCATAATGAGGTTGACTATTAGAATAGAAGGTTCACTCAATGGCACAATGAGGATATGCATTGGTTATACAAAGATGATGCATGGATTTTGTATGGGAAAAAATGTGCAAGGCATGTCAATATTGAAAGAACTATTGTATGAACCATGATGTAATCAATAAATATGTGAAACATTGAGATGAAAAAATAAAATTCTACATAAATTAGTGTCTTCTGCTGGATGAAAAATAACCTATATGACTTTGAACGAAACCTTGCAATCAACTACATGTAAGAAACTAAGTAGAAACACAACCAAGAGTGATTAGTTGGTTAAAATTCCATGGTAAGATAAACAATCTAAAGTTGGAGTTTCAATTTAAAAGAGTACTGAAACAACCTATCAACTATTAAATAAGCTAATATTAAAAAAATGTTAAGAAAAACATAATTTAACTAATAATTTAGTCTAAAAAAATGTCAATTTAAGAAATTAAAGATAAAATTAAATACAAAACAATTTATCAAATATATAGAATCAAATCCTTTTATTTAATATTTATAAAGCATATTTTCATATTAAAATTAATAAAATCATTACCAAAATTCTCATAAATATTCATATTTTTTTCTGGAGAAAAAGACACTTGTAATTTTATTCATCGAAAAGGGAGAACAAAATTACATTTTGTATATGCAGAACACTCAGGAAATAATGCTTCATGATGGAAAGCAAAAAGATGAATGGAAACAACTCAGAAAATAAGAAAATAATATACAACATTCAAAGTTAAATGTGAAAATAAACATTTAACTTCTTTTTCCTTTCATTTTTTGCACTTTCTGCAATCCTTCCGAGTTTGGACCAAAGCGAGATCATGACCAAAGCGAGATCATGACCCAAAGACGATGATGTAGGATTTTTGTTGGAATCTCAACTCTCTGGTACGTGTGTTCATTTAGTGCCCCCCATATCCTCATAAACCTGTATATCATCTATGTTAGTGCTCATTTGAATGTGGCCAACAACTTCAAACCTATCCTCAAAACCTCTTTCTAAATGGTTACCTTGATGTGCTTGAGAATCCACTTCCACATGGAATGGTTGGTTGTCCATAATTTATTCTTCTTCACATTGCGAGAGGTGCATATTTGTTACTTGCCAACCCTTTGGCTTATGCACTGACCATTTTTCCTTTTTTGGACTCTTTTTTACCCGGGGACATGTGTTCTATAAGTGTGATGTTTGAAATCATGATCTACATCCGAAAAGCGTGTTCTCATAATCTAATACTTGAGTTCTTTTAAATTTTATTGGTTCAATTTGATGTGGCCAAGAAGATCTTTAATAAATTCTATCTCAACATAGATTCTGGTAAAGGAGAATATACCTTTATGTTTTATCTAGATCCATCTTCTTGAAATTTTCCAAAGAAATCCCAATATCCTCCAAGACCTTATGGTGCTAAAATGGTAGAGGGATATTTGGATATCTCACCCAAACTGGCATTGTTGTAACAAACATATTTGTAGCATCGAATTATATAAACCATGGGGTAATTAAGAGCCCCGCTCTACCTCAAAACCAAGGCCCTTCATTAGAAACATATTCTAGGTCTTTATGTGTATAGAATTGAACGATAAAAAAACATTTTGAACATAAATATATGTCACAATTTGGTGTCCAAGTGGAAAAAACCCACTGGTGTACAACATCAATTTTTTTCCAAAAGCCAATAAATATGCAAATGAAAGCCTTTGTTTATAGAGATTCAAGGAGAGAATTTACCTTTGAAATGTTAACTTCCATGATTGATTCTTGTTCCCTTTGCTAAAAAATGTAAGGGCCAAGAATATTTTGAAGCATATAAGTTAGATTGGAAGCCTTCCCCTCCACTTGCATCCTTAAAAAAGACAAAACCATTCGGGTTTTTGGGACCTAAAGTTCCATCCCGCAACCTTAGATTCAATATGGCAGTGGAATTCCTATGGATGCAATATTCCTTTATCTAGAAGATGATGAGGTTCCCAAACTGCTTTGTATACTTTGTTTTAATTTTTCCACCTGATTATATTCCCTAATCCAAAAGAGAGAGGTTTTTCCTTTTAGATTTTTTAAGAATATTTGAAAAGTCTTCATTTTTGTCTCTTTCTTTTCTTCATCCAAGACAATGAATGGAAAATGAGGAGGGGAAACCAAAAAAATGCATATATTCCACCTAACACCATAGTATGCCATATATTCAAAACATAGCATTAAAAGAAAAAAAAAAAAAATTTAGGGGAGAAAAATGTCACGAAACTTGACAATCTCTCTTGTCATGGCCGCACCATTACTGAGTAAATGGCTTCAAGACAAATGTATGGTCACATGACATATTTTCAGAGACAAAAATCATTAATAGGAGAGGTGCTGATAGATGAGACATCTGTAGGACCCAAACCCCAACTGTCTGCATTTTCCTTTTGCATCTAACTGCAAGTAACTAGTTGAACCCCCACTGGGATAACCCCAAAGAATTTGTGACCAAGCCCAAACATATTACAAAGCATAACCTCCCTGATATATTGTTCGATAAGAACACAAAGGACGAGAAAAATCTTGACGATGACATATTTGGCAACGCAACAAACAGAGTAAACGCTAGCAATCATGTTGGCTCCCCATCATACTCATAAACATTCACCTTCACTCATCTTCAACTTCTATTCTTCTTTCTTGTCATGTATCACTGAGCTTCTCCTCATGCTCAATAATGAGCTGCAAATAGTCTCTCTCTATAGAAATCCTCTACACCTTCTACCCAATACTTCATTAATGTTTCTCCAAAGGTTTCACTTTTGGTATTCTAGGTTCTCTCCTCTAGAAAATTTTGCTCTCCTTTCTCTAGGATTCTACACTCTCTCACTCTCTCGATAATTCTACCCACAATTAAAACTCTGGAATTGTCTCAACACACAAGAATTCTTTTCCCTTCTCTAATACCACCTAATAGTGACTAATTTGGGGGTCCAACAAAATTGATTTCCTATGGGTTATGGGCCACGTATTGGATCTAATCACATCCATTTCAATAATAAGCCTTTTCCAATCCCTTCTTGTTATATCCAGGATCTATCTAAACCCCCAATAGAATACCCTGTCAGAGGCCAAATTAGATTAGAACCAATATTTGGAGTTTGGATATATCCATCAAATCTCACACAATTGAATGACTCTATTGCGAGGTCCAAGTCATATAACAATTAACTCTAGATCGATCTTCCCATTAGGGTATCCAACTCATTACCATGTGTGCATTTTTGGTTGAGGGCCAAATATGTTGTCGGTCAGATGAATTTCAAAGTCGGATGTACGTCCCACGCTAGATGTATCCAGGATCCAACATCTCTTCAATCACATATATCTCTCAGATGTTTCTCTATGGATGTAGCTTCACTTAATATCTTCTCTATTAAGTGGGATGTGGCCTCTAGAGTTTTGGTGTTTGGAATCGATTTGTAGTAGTCTCACCTATGTTCTACATTCAAAGTGTGTTATAGTTCTAGACTTGATCTACACTTACATTTAAATATGCAACTATATGTCCCTTCGCCTGAATCTCATCAATACCATAAATAATAAAAACAACCTCCCCTTAGTTGACTCATTGGATACCTAATGCACCTTTAATTGGATATCCCTAAATGATACCAAAACCATCCTAAAATTGGAATGCATGTTAACCCGTCATAAATTGAACACTTAGAAAAACTATAAGTAGAGAAGCTAGCTAAGCAAAAAACCTCGGGAGGACTTGAAAGCTTGGACCAGCTATAAAAAAACAAAAACAAAAAAATAGCATGAGAGTAGGAGTGGAGATGTTACCTTCCTCCACCAATGCTAGGAATTAGGATGAATCTCTAACCCACCTAAATTCATTGAATTCTCTACTGCCTCAACCATTTTGTTGTGCTTTTATGTTGAGTTAGTTATAAGACATGAAAACCTTGGGAAAATAATTAAACCATCACCAGTCATGATGCTAAGGAAATTATTGCAGGGGTTGCTTACTTGACACCACAAGCACATAGCTTGCTTTCACAAAAGTGGGCCATCATATCCTTGCATGCTCTCCCTCATCTGTCATTCCCATGTGGGATCAAGCTTTAATGCATGGGTTGTCATTTGGGAGATACTTAAAACCATAATTGTAAGGGAAACATTCCCAACATTTACTAAAATCATTCCTTTCATTCCCACATTTCTAGGAGCACAGGGGTGGGAACCAAACATCTCTAGGTTGCTAAAAATTCTTTTTGGAACTTGAGAGCTTTTTGGGAGCTTTAACTTGAAGGAAATGGGAACTTGGAACGAGTTTCCTACATAGAAATTTTTAAATTAAATTCTAATTTTAGTATCAATAAATACCAATTTTCAATACTATTAAATTGAAATGCAAATATTTTTAATATTTTTTCAATTATTACAAAATTCTACTTTATTACAAATACTTTTACTATATTGATTCAAAATAGCACTGTAAAACAAAGATTAAACTACGAGTTCATCTTATTTTAAAAATGATTTAAATATATTTTTTAATAATACACATTTTATAGTTGTGGACATGAATAACTTTTAGTGCATATATGTTTGA
>APFE031605125.1:11758-30066 GCA_000404065.3 Pinus taeda | reverse complement strand
TCTCTAATTTGTTTGAAATAACATATTTCTTCTTTTGTTGGTCTAACCCATAGGAATTTGAATTTTGAATTTCATGTTTTACATATTACTTCATAATAAGGTGATCGCTAATTGAGTTACACCCTATAAACTTGTTTGTAATTTTTTTTTTGGTAGATAAGCACCCACAGGGGATTTGAACTAGTGACCTATTGCAAGGAGTGCCTTAACAGTGCACCCATTCACCGTCAATCCAAAGCCTCGTAAACCTTGTTTGAATAAATCATTAATAAATATATTATATTATTATATAAAATATATATATAATATATATATATATAATATATATATTTATAATTATAGTATTGCATACTCCCATTTCAAGGTTCTTTCAATTTGGATTGAAACTTTCTATGGAATATCCATATTAAAACTCTAATAATTTATAATATTTCAAAATGGTATAAAATATTAGAAGATTATATAGGTAAAGTTTGATTTTTACCAAAAAAATAATTAAAATTTATATATGTATTGGTTTTTATTTTTTATTTGAATATTATATGGTATAAAATTCAATTAAAGGGTTAGATATGTTCACATCATTATCAAACACAAATTAAATAGTGAGATATTTATAATTATCAAAAAACTTATAAGATTTTAATATTATATTTTTAAGTATAAATTTGAAATTAATATTTATTAATATTAAATTAAAATTTAAATATATTATAATATAAATATTATATAAAATTCTTAGCCACATTATGAACAAGCACAAGGAGAGTAGAATTTTCATAGATTTGGCTGCACACATTATGAACAAGCACAAGGAGAGTAGAATTTTCATAGATTAGCTTCTAAATATATATTTTTAATATATAATATTGCCTCTCTGATGGGGGTGTCAAATTGACTCAACACTTGGCAAATGGGTTACGCGCGGAGCCTGTTTGGCCTCCACGCGCTCTTTTATTCAAATAATGATGAGCTGGGCCAACTCTAATCGCCTATAGGCGGACGCCCATTTCGCATACAACGACGATAAATACTCCAGGCTGCACAAGAATTCGAGCAATTATTTGCTCTGGGTGATGAAGTGTGAGGCTGTAGAGGGAATTGGATCACAATCCTTGAATGCCCCGCTGAGGTCACGACAATGAGCACGCAAGGAATTTGTAGAATGAGATAGTCAAGGGAGATGTGAAGTCTTGGCTAGGGTTTTCCTTGGGATACCGACACGAGTGAGGTGGTAGAGGTTCTTTGCATATTCGTCTAGAGCCCTGGTTCGAGTATTGAAATGTTTGTGTTGTTGACGAGGAGGGGTCTCGCTTGCATATTTAGTCTACTTCCTTATGTAATTTGCATCAAAGCCCCTGAAGTGCCCAACTCTGCACTTCAGTTTGTCCTGGGCTTCAGACTAGGTGGGGACCCATTCCTTTCGGCTCTCACAACACCAGGGTGGTCTGCTTTGAGATAGTGCTCTCAAGTACTCTTTGAGGTTCGTCAACCAACTCAACAACAACATGGTGGGGAGAATTTTATGGGTTCACAGGTGGGGGTGCTTCTCTTGACCGGAAGGGGATACAGTGGAGCGCCTTCTTCTTTGGCGTGCTCTGGGAAGATAATTTGGTGTCCTTTACTAGTTTACTTGTGTCTGTGTGGTTTGATTGGTGTTTCAATTCGAGGATAAGGTCTTTCTGCATGCCTTCTCTGTGGTTCCACCTCGGGCCCTAGGGTCTTTGCTGCCCAACCTCTCCTGCCTTTTGGTAGTCTTGGCTCACCTCCATGCTGTGACAACAAGGCCAACCTCGTCGGGGGAGAGAAATTGACCATGAAGAAGAGCAGAAGAATATGGGAAATCATTCATCTTCAGACACCTATGCTAGTAGGGAAACGAAGGATGCAACTGCTATCTCTCCTGCTCGCTCCCCGGGTCATGTGATTGTGGCAGCTACCATGGATTCTTTTGCGGCTCAGCTGCACAACATTAAGGTGAATATGGACATCCTATGGGAGAAGAGATACGACGAACAAAACAAGTTGGTAGCCTACATCAACGACATCTAGCACGTTCAAAATGGAATTTTGGACCATCTGGACAACCTTCGACGGAAACATTGACACACCAATGACCACCTTTGCAGACTAGAAGCGAGGGTGGAGCATATAGACTTCCACATGCATGAACACGTAGGCTACTTTGTTGCTCCTCCTGTTATTCCTCCCAACCCGCCTCCTTAATATGTTGCCTCATGCTCTGGTTTCTCTTTTGTTTTTTTTTATGTATGTGATGACTAATAGGCCTATTGGAAATAAAGACCGAACTCGATTGTCTATGTTTTCCTCCAATCCCCAATCTCAAAAAGTCTGGTTGGAATCAGAGAGGGGAACATACCAGAGATTAATTTTTTACTCACTCCTTTTTGAATAATATAATGAATGTTTAATATATATATATATAATATAACTCTCAATTTCAAGTTCAGGTTTCTTTATAAGATAGCAAAAATGTTTTATATAAACTAATCATTAAAATCCTTAAAGAATTAATATAAAATTTTCATTTTAAAAAAATTTAAATTAATTGAACATTATTTTTACCTAATTTTGTTATTTGATGATATTTAGAAATAATTAGAAACCTATTATTATATTTTAATTGTAGCTAAATTGCATTAATTTGTAAATAAAAATAATATTAAAAGTCATTAATTATACTAAAATTGATGATGAAAATTTAAGTTTCAGATATGTTGTTTTTAACATTTGTTTTAGAGTTCTTTACGGGTAAAAATGGAAAAAACATTAAACCAAAAATTATATATATATATATATATACTATAAATAATATATATATAAAATTATGCCAACTCTCAATCTCAATTTCAAGTTTCCAGGTTTCTTAATAAAATAAGCTAAATGTTATAATAAACTATACTATTAAAAATATCTTAAGAATTAATATAAAATTGTCATTTAAAATGAATTCAAATTAATTGAGCATTATTTTTTAGGTATTTCGTTATTTTGAATGATATTTAGATAGTAATTAGAAACTTATTATTATGTTTTTAATTATAGTTAAAATTGCATTAATTTGTAAAATGAAAATAATATTAAAAGTCACTATTATACTAAAGTTGATGATGAAAATTTAAGCTAAGATAAAGTTGTTTTTAACATTTGTTTTAGAGTTTCTTTAAGGTGAAAATGGAAAAAATTAAACCCAAAATTGTATCTTTATAAATACGTGTACATTTAATAGTGCATTTGTTGCCATTTAATCTTAATTAGTAAAAAAGTTTCAATTGTTTTATATAATTTAAATGGTTATATATTAAATTAAAAAAAGATGTTTGTATTCATTGAGAGAAGAAGTAAACCGAGTGTAACATACACATAACATAATGATTAAAGCTATACCAGAAACTCTCTCAACTTTTTAGAGTTATAGATTTTGGTTTTTTTAGGTTCTTTTATTTCTAGTTGAATATAATGAAAATATATATTAAGTGTGTTTGGTTTTTATATTAAGTGTGTTTGCTAGTGATTTTTTAGTTATGTAGGTTAGATGTTGATTCAGGTGGATATTGGTGGTCACTCGTTAATTTTATTTGGATCCCATCATTGTTTTTTTTAGTTTTTTAGTTTTTTTAATTGTAGCAACTTTTACTATTTTTAGCAGTTTTTCGCGTCCTAAACTTCCGGAGCCGTTTTGAGGCCCTAAAAGATTTTTTTTTGGCAATCTATCACCAACGATTTTTTGCCTAAAATCTTCTTCATCGTAGTCCTTGGAGAGATCTTTCCAACGAGTTATCATGTGCATCAAACATAGATAATATGGCCAAGTCGCAATCCCAAGAAGTTGGTTGTCTAACTCACACCAACGGGACCCATAAACTCTTGGGGTTACATCTCCTCGGGTTAGGGTTTTGGTTGTTTAGGGTTTTCTCTTATTGTTCAATAATAAAAAGGCCCTTGAGCCTCATTGTAACGCAGTTCAGATGCATGTAACCGCCACATCTCTTCTCATAGATAAGCTACCATCGCATCACTCAAGCTAGTCTTATTTCCATTATGTTTGTAAGCATATTTCAGTGTTTGATATTAATGAAATGAAGTGTTATTTCTACTGCATCTTTATATTTATGGTTATATATGTAATTTTTTGCGTTCCTGTTTAAATCCGGATCAGTGGTATCAAAGCGGTCTGCTCTTTCTCTGTTTTTCTTTGCATGTCCCCAACGAGTTCGGGATATAAGGAGTTAGGGCTTGAACTGGTCGAACCTTTGCAAGACCAACATCGCAAATCCCGACGACCTCCCATGGCGGATGAAAATAAAGACGAGGGGGCAGGATATCTTATCAAAATCTTTCTCGAGGAAGCCCTCGAGCGACAAAGGAATGATGATGAACAACTTTGCCCAGATCTTTCATCGGCTACCCAGGGGGGACACATCTACTTTTGACAGCTATTCTGGAAGTGCGACACCCTTTAATGTACAATTTAACTTTGACATTCCCATATTTGAGGGTCAGATAGATGCAGACACTGTAGTTAAATGGTTAAATTTGCTAGAAGGATATTTTTATGTTCATGATTTTTCTAACCGGGAAAAGGTCCCCTTTGCACTTCTCAAAGTAGTCCACCACGTTAAGGACTGGTGGGAAACCTATTGTGAGTAGAAGGATGAAAGTACAAACTCATTGCTTTTAGCCGCACCCACTTTGAACTCGTTCCGGGATGCCATCAAGGAGCAGTGTTACCCTATCAGGAGCTATGAGGATAAATACATAAAGTGGACAATGCTGCGACATGGAAGGGACTAAGATGTGCCAGAGTTTACCAATGTTTTTCATACCCTTCGCACGAACTTGGGTATCAAGGATTCTGAGAAGCATTTGGTTCTCAAGTACCTTAGCTGCTTGCACAAGTACATCTAGGACGAGATAGAATTCTTGGACATCTCCCCGCTCGGCACGACATACTGATATTCAGACAAGATCAAGAAAAATTTTAAACAAAAGAACAAAGACTTTGGATTTGCGAATCCGAAGCAAGGGAAAGGTGCCCCCAAATTGCAAAACAAATGACAAAGCCAAGGCGGGGTGGTCCAGGACAACCTGCCAAAGCCGCAAGCAAAGAACAATGCCGTGAAGCCAAAGAAGGACACGGGAAAGTGGTGTGAGTACCATAAGAGCTCCACTCACAACACAAGTGAGTATCGGGCCAAGCAGTCACTGGTGGCTGAGCTAAAGGCTTCGAAATCAGATGCATGTTACGATTCTGAGTCAAAACCCGAAAAGGGGAATGAAAAAGGGAAGCAGATTATCGATGAGGAGCCCAACGTAATCTTTACCACCATGAATATCCAGAAGAAGGAACTCGAAGATCCAGAGGAGGAGGAGCATCTCTTCCACTCCCATATGCGGGTAAAGCGTTCCCTGCTACAATTCATTGTTGACAGCGGGAGCCAAAAGAACCTCATTTCGGTAGAGGTCATGAAGAAGCTAGGCTTCCCAACCACAACACATCCACAACCATACACCATCGGGTGGCTTCACTAAGGACAAGATCTTTGCGTGAGCCAACAGTGCTGCCTTCCATACAACATCAAGCCTTCACGGACGAGGTATTATGTGACATTGCTCTCTTTGATGTTTGTGATGTATTATTAGGCCTGCTATTACTCCAAGAAACTCTCCTAGCTTGTAGCTCCGAGATGCCTAGTAACATTTAAATCTTCAATATTATTCTCTGAACTATTGGAATGGATTAGGGTTTGGATCAAGTCAGATGACTGTTTCAACTCTATTTTCACTTTAGACATGCATGAACACCCTCAACTTGACAAGGCTTTAGACCACTAATGCTTAATAGTTTATAGATTCAGTGAATAGGTGGAGAATCTTGACTGTACCAGCAGATACATACATAAACACATATGAATGGCTAGCTACATAGAGCAAATGAAGCTTGCAATTCTAATTTATCAACGCAGAGATAAGATGACAGTTATTAGGCATTAGACACAGAAGAAAACATGAATAACCTATTCATGTGCAAGATTAGAACAGAGGAGAAGATGGCAATTGAACATATAACAACAAAAGAAGCATGTATTATTGGAATGAAGATGAGACGCTGGGAGGAATAGAGTATCCACAATCTCCAAAAGTTGAACCCATATTCCTTCTAACTTTCAGCCATTTATAGGCTTTTTACAATGCTCTCGAGCTCTCTAGGGCTCGAGATGTCTTAATCTATCCCCTCTGGCTTCTAACTACTTGATGCATAACTAGACAAACATGAGCTTAGAGGGCTCTGCTTCTAACAAACACGGTAATCAGATTTTAGTAATTTCGCTGCATTGTCAGGTGGCTCGCTCGTGCCAACGATGTTCCATGACCATTTCTGCTGGTTTGGTTGCATCATGCTATTGTTTTTTCCCCTTTTGGCCATGTATTCCATTATTTCAGTTCAAATGTTTGACTGTCATAAACACTGATAGAGCCAACAACTTTCCTCCCTGCGTGATTGATGGGAAGTGGGGTACAGGGACATATGGGCCGTTGGATGGGATGGATCAACAATCAGGATGTTGGTCGGGTGGCGGAGGACAAACTGAGGTGATCATGAACAAAGGTCGTTGGGTCGGGAGAGATGGATGGAGGAGATCAATTGCCGGAGGCCTGAAGTAGTGGCGGGAGCGGAATAAGTCTGAGATGTCAGATCTTGGATGGGTAGATCGAACGACTATCAGGCCGAGGAGGTGCTCGAAAGATAATGCCCGGGAGCGGTTTCATTTGAGTGGAAATGGTTTCTATTGGGCGGTCAATCGGGCAATAAGTCGTAAAGTTCGGAGCCCACTCGATTCCATTCATCGAGTGCCACGTAGCAGTGGAGGAGAGAGAGGAAAATGCCTTTATTGGGCGGTTATCCCTCTCGCTTGTTGCCCGAGCGATATGTGCGATAGCTGTTAGATCCGACGGAAGTGATCTAACGGTGATGATTGATTGAGCATGTAATGTCGGTCGAGTGAAGTGCGGAACGTCTGATCAGTGGGAAGATTGATGGCAAGGGACACGAAGGTACGAGATGACCTCGAGAAATGTGCAAAGGGCGCATATGGGTGGAAAGGTAAGGTTTTCATGGCAAAAATGGGTTAATTCAAATAGGGCCAAGGTGAAAGTGGGTTTCGTTATGATGTGAGGGTTGGGTTAGGACATGAATGGACGTGAATGGGAGTGGAAGAGTGAGGAAAGTGGGGTGATGGACCGCGTGGGAACCTTTCCACGACAGCAAAACATACCATTTCCTTCCTTTAGCCTTCAAAATAGCAACACTGCACCTCAGGGCTAATACTGGCTCCTTCTAGGGATGAAAGCCTCCCTATGAGGTTTCAAGAACTACAGACTACTGCCTTTCCAGGAACAACCAAAACAAACTTATCTCCTAGTGTTCCATTGGGCATGGAGTTTATTTGCATAAAAACAAAACTGAAAAACCTATTACAATATTAAGGCCTTAAAGCCTCATATGAAGTAAAGTTTCAAAAACTGCCCATTGACTGGGCCATCAAAAACACCTTCCCCCTCTAAATTGTGCAGAATGAAAGTATTGTTCATCTGAATTTGAGCAATGACAAACAGTCCTTTCCATAAGGCATAAAATTTACCATGGTTTCCCTTCTTTTCCTTCAATGCATCCCATTTGAGAACCCAGTCACCATCCTGAAAACTGTCCATTTTTGCCTTTCTATCAAAGGTTTCTTTGATCTTCTTCTGATGAATTCTTGACTTCTCAACCAATTGTTCTCTGATCTGCTGTAATTCAACCAAGATACTCATTCTCCTTGCCATGTCATTCTCTCCATCCTGTTCTTCTTGCAAGAATTTGTCCATAGGGAGAATCAGCTAGATAGGAAAAACAACATCAGCGCCATAAACCAGCTTAAATGGAGAATTTCCTATGGACTTCTTGTTGGTAACCCTGTCAACTCACTGTGCAAACTTCAACTTGGAATCCCAACTCTTTTTGTTGTCCTCCAATAGTTTTTGGATTATCCTTACAAGACTCTTGCTAGATGATTCTTCCAGGACATTACGTTGAGGATAATATTAGGTAGAATGCACTAATTGAATGCCTATGGATTCACACATGTCCACCAATTCTTGTGCCCTGAAACTTGTTGCATTATCAGTGATTAGTTTGGTTGGGCAACCAAATCTAGTGAAAATATTCTCATTCAAGAACTTCATGACAACTTGATGATTAACATTCGTAGTGGGTATAGCCTCAATCCACTTGGTGAAATAATCAGTGGCTACCAAGATCCATTTGTGCTGGCCATTGGAATGTGGATTAATCTCACCTATGAAGTCCAAGCCCCACTGCTGGAAGGGACCATTGGCGTGTACTGGCATCAAGGGTAGATATTTTAGCTGTTGTCTTCGTACAAACCTCTGACATTTGTCACAAGACCTCACAAAAGAAAATACATTAGAGAACAGAGTAGGCCAATAATATCTAGCTCTCAGGATCTTGTGGGTTGTGGTTTTCCAATAATGATGCCCTCCACAGATGCTAGAATGGAACTGGTGCATGACTTCCACAACTTGTCCTTTGTCTAGACATCTCAAGAGGATCCCTAATGGGTCTCTCCAATAAAGCAGGATTTATTAATGCATAATTTAGTTGATCTGAGCTTAATGGCTCGGGCTTGACTTGAGCTAAGCCTTGGAGGGACTTCTAGCTTCTATAAAAAAATGAACTATACTGGAATACCATTCACATGTGGCTAGATTTTCAGCCAAATACTGATTCTGCTCTTGCTCTTATGCTACTTCCTCTGTCTGCTCACCACATGAATTTGAACCCATGCAATTTATGTCTAGCAAACTACAATTTTCCTCAGCCATAAGCTTAGCCAATCCCTGGCCTTTGAGAAGCTTGGTGGGCTTCACCTTTATGTTGAACTTTATGAATTTTACAATCCATTTAACTCTCTTTCCATCAATATCTGGCTAAGTTAGGACATATTTTACTGAGGCTGAAGGTAGATATGCAACCACTTTGGAAAGCATAATGAAAAATCCTGAATGCCTTTAAATATTTTATGAGAGCATAAGCTTGTTTTTCAATAAGGTCACACCTTAGTTCAACATCCCTCAGAGTTTTGCTGAAAAAGGCCACAGGATGCTCTACACCTTCATCATTTTTCTGCAAGTGTATCATAAGAGGCAAAAGAGAAGATATAAAACTCCTTGGTGTAATCTGGGCTTATTAGAGTGGGAGCTTCCATGATAGCTTGTTTGATGGCTCCAAAAAAGCTTCTTGCAGCATCTGTCAATTTTATTTCTGATCCTTTCTTCAACATGGAAGTGATGTGCTTCACTAACTTTGTTTGAAATGGACCTCCTAACAAAGTTAATCTTACCCAGGAAATATTGAATGTCCCTTTTTTACCTTGGGATGGACAATGTCTGAATTGCTTGAACGATCTTCACACCTTCGGCAAAAACAATATGTCCCAGAAGTTTGCCTTCTTCTAGAGAAAACTGTGACTTCTTTGGGTTCACAGTAATTCCAAACTGTCTGCACTTTAGAAACACCTTCTTCAAATGCATCAAATGGTCCTTGTGACTATTGGAAAATACTGTTATGTCATCAAGGTAAATAAGGAAAAACTTGTCCTTCTCTCCCACAAAGGCTATGTCCATGGCCCTCTGAAAAGTAGCCCCAACATTCATCAGTCCAAAAGGAATCTTGGAGTACATGAAAGTGCCCCAGGGAGTAGTGAAGGCAGTATGTTCCTGATCTTCTGGATGTACAACAATATGATTGTAACATGAAAATCTATCTAAGAAAGACATGACTCTAGCCCCTGAAACTTTTTGCAGCAAGTGTTCCATCTTAGGCAGGGGGTAGTTGTCTTTTCTAGAGCATTTGTTCAGATTCCTGAAGTCAACACAAAGGCTGATTTCTCCATTCTTCTTTCTTACTACCACAAGGTTAGCTATTCACTTTGAATACCTTAGGGGAACTATGATCTTGGCATCCAACAACTTCTTAATTTCCTTTTCAATCAAAGGCAGTAAGAGAGGGCTGATAGGTCTTAACTTCTGCTTAAAAGGGATGGTATTCTTCTCCAGTGGAATCTTATGCTGAATGGTGTTGGTGTCATAGGTGCTAAGATCACTGTACTCCCAAGAAAAAACATCAGCAAATTGTTTCATTAGGGCACAATACTCAGAAATTTGGGTAGAAGCCAAGTGGGTGGAAAAAATTATGTACTTTGGATGGTCTGGACTCCCTACATTATGTCTATGAATTGCTGACTCGTTTTCTTTTTTGGCAGACTTATAACGTACATCATTATGATCAAACAACTTCTCTAGGGGCACCAATCCTTTGGGTATATGGTTACTAGGAAGCTAAATAATTATATCCTGACCAATCTCATCCTTTAGCTTAGACTGGTTGCATTATTCAATGGTTTCGTTTTCTTGGTGAATGTGCATTTCAGAAAATTCGTTAATGACTTGTAGAAACCTACTAATTTCATCATCATCTTCAAAAACTTTCCAGTTTTTGACATTGTCAGGCAGAGATGGTCTATATTTCACTTGAACTTCATAAGTCAATTTAGAAGGCAAAGGAGGGATAAACGTGCTACCAGACACAACAAGGGAATCAACAAGTTGGTTCTTCATTCTTGGGATGTAAGAAATGTTGAAACTATTAAAAGAAACCTTGAGCTTCCATACCTCATCTCTGTATGCTTTCAGCCTTGGATGCTTTGCTTGGAAAGTTTTGTTCACCTGTTGAATGATAAGATCTACATCTCCAAACACCTTAAGACCTTTGATACACATTTCTTTAGCAGCGTTTAAGCCCAATATCGAGGCTTCGTACTCTGCCATGTTGTTTGTGACCTGAAAAGTTAACTTGAAAGATAAATGAATGCATTCTCGTGTGGGGGACACAAGGACTACACCTGTCCCTGCAGCTTCCTTAGAGTAAGATCCATCAAAGAACATGTCCCAAATTTGTGGGCCTTCTTCCTCTATGATCTGGCAAACTGGTTTCCTAAGCTTCATGGAGGCCAACTGGGATTCTTCAATCTGAAGAATACAGGCTCCAAAATCTTTGTCGACAACATAGATGGGATGATTAGTGGGATTATTTTCATCACTGATGATATAAGCCAACTGAGCTTCTCTGTATAATCTACTACTCTCACCTCCAAAACCTGGGAAAATAGCATAGGACAGATCATTTTGCAATGTTCCACCTAATCTCTTGATCCAACCTCTGGAAAGCAACATGCCAAATTTGGGGGGTACATCTGCTACCACAATATCCATCATCATGCTCTTTATGAGCAGCTGAGACAAGAGGATGGCTAGGTCTTTGATTAATCCCAAACATCTCACCTTTCTAGAGTCAAAAGAAAATAGGTCATGATAAGGCTTGGTAATGTCAAGACCCAACTCATCCATGACAACCTTGGGCATTAGATTATGGTTGGCTCCTATATCCAGAAGGCAGTTATGAAGGATTTTGTCATGAATAGTCAAAGAGACATAGAATGATGGGCAGTTGTCATCATAATTTTCAATAATTGGGCTGAGAACAATAACTGGTTTGTCATCTTGCAGATTTACATAGTCAGTGGAGGCTTGGATGGCATTAGGCTCAAGGGCCTCGAGGATAGATCTCTTGAAGGACTCATTCTTCTCTAATTCAATCAGAGGTATAGGTATTCTTGGATTCTGGATTTCTGATTGAAAACTAAAAGGAGAAGGAGACTTGTCAAGGCCTCTTACCTCATGAGCTAGAGCTTTGAGGGTGATGGGATCAACTACTGGTCATTTATGCTTATTAGCTTGCTGCATTGCAGGGACATCAGATCTATGAACAAGAGTTTCCTTGGCATTATCCATCTTCGACCTCAGATCATATCTGTGCCAATCATCAATTTGCAGAACAGCTCCACCATCCCACTATTGGCTGATCTGGTCATTGAATAATGACTTTTCATAGGTACCTAAGGTTAAAAAGGAGGCACTGCCTTTGTCTTCCAGCCAATGGATCTCATCATCTTCTTCAAACTGTTCTTATTCCATGACTACATTATGAAAAGGGGTCTTCACCCTTTGGTCTTCATTGATATATTTGCTTCTTTGTAGAATCTGCAACTGCTCATTAGCTCTTCTATATGGATTTGGATTTCTAGGAGCAAAGGTATTAGGAACTCTTCCTTTCCTAGGGTGCCCCTCAACCTTTAATTTGGAGATTTAAGAGGTTAATGACTCTATCATCTTGGTCATTTTATCTATCTTGGGATCTGAAGATGATGAAGATTCACCCCTCTGTCTCCTTCTATCAACATTCCCCTTGAGCTTCTCTGCAGCCATGATGTTTGATTCTACTTCCAAGGTTGCATCCTACATATCAGCTAAGGTAGCACATCGTCTCTCCCTCAATAGTAGACAAAAATCAGAATCAAAAGCACTAGCATAGGTGATTTTAGAAGAGGTAGTGGTGGGTTTTACTTCAGCTGGTATCTTGTTGTACATGTGGTTAAACCTCTTATTAAAATCAGACAACAACTCGCAATTTTCCCTCTTTAAGTTCCCAAACTTGGTGTGGTAGTAGAGTAGATCCTTCTTATCCCCTCAATGCTTTAGGAATGCATCATCTAAAGCCTCAATATCTGCTATAGACTTTGGGGTCAGTTCTCTGAACCATTTTCTAGCCTCTTCATCTAGGCTTTGGACAAAGACTCTCATCTACACATCATCTTCACTAATGTCCAGGTTATTAGCATAGCTATAGAATGATTCAAGATGTTCCTCCACTGTAACACCTTCAGTCCCAGTGAACTTAGGCATATACTTTTGATATTCTCCAGTAGGCATGGCATTCAAAGGAGTGGGCAGTACTAGAGCTCCATACCTAGAAACTATGATTCTTTCAATTTTTGTAGGTGTTGCCATAACTGTGGTGGATATAAGGGTACTGGAAGTCTGAATAACAGAGGGTTGTGAAGTGACTGATAGGACTAAAGGAGTATGATGGATAGGAGGAGAGGATTCCTTTGGGCTTACATCGAAAGAAGAACCTAAAGAATAAGGAGCTCTATGACTTTCTGAGAATTTTTCTTCACTTATAGTATTAGATGATATACTCTCAACATGTATTTGTTTTATTACAGGATTTTCTTGAAGAGATATAGAATATTGTTTAGAACTACCTGAACCTGATGCTCATTTTTGTAATGCCTTTCTTTCTTTGATGATTTTTTCAGGGTCAGGTACTGGGTCAACTCGTGGCTTCTGAGGATTTCTCCAAGTATGCCTCCCATACTGAGCCAGAACTATGGATTGGAGTCGCCAAGAGGTTTGTCCTCCAGTAGAGTCACCAGATAGATGATTACAACCCAAATAGTGTCCAGAATTTGTCTATCATCAAAGCTAGATCTGTGTCATCCCCCAGGGAAGCTGAGCTTTAGTCTCCTTTCCTCGGTAGTGGTGCCAATTATGTTATCACTCCACGAAACTCTCCTAGGTTGTAGCTCAGAGATGCCTGGTAACATCTAAATATTCAATATTGTTCTCTGAACTATTGGAATGGATTAGGGTTTGGATCAAGTCAGATGACTGTTTCAAATGTGTTTTCACTCCAGACATGCATGAACACCCTCAGCTTGACAAGGCTTTAGGCCACTAATGCTCAATAGTTTATAGATTCAGTGAATAGGTGGAGAATCCTGACTGTACCAACATATACATACATAAACACATATGAATGGCTAGCTACAGAGAGTAAATGAAGATTGCAATTCTAATTTATCAACGCAGAGATAAGATGACAGTTATCTGGCATTAGACACAGAAGAAAACATGAATAACCTATTCATGTGCAAGCTTAGAATAGAGGAGAAGATGGAAATTGACCATATAACAACAAAATAAGCTTGTATTACTATAATTAAGATGAGATGCTGGGAGGAACAGAGTATCCACACTCTCCAAAAGTTGAACCCTTATTCCTTCTAACTTTCAGCCATTTATAGGCTTTTTACAATGCTCTTGGGCTCTCTAGGGCTTGAGATGTCTTAATCTATCCCCTCTGGCTTCTAACTATTTGATGGCATAACTAGACAAACATGAGCTCAGAGGGCTTTGCTTCTAACAAACATGGTAATCAGATTTTGGTAATTTCACCGTGTTATCAGGTGGCTCGCTCGTGCCAGCGATGTCCCATGACCATTTTTGTTGGTTCGGCTGTATCGTGCTATTGTTTTTTCCCCTTTCGGCCATGTATTCCGTTATTTCAGTTCAACTGTCTGACTGTAACAAACACTGACAAAGCCAACAACTTTCCTCCCCAGGTGACTGATGGGAAGTGGGGTACGGGGGCATATGGGCCGTTGGATGGGATGGATCAACGGTCAGGATGTTGGTCGGGCGGCGGAGGACGAACTGAGGTGATCATGGACGAAGGCTGTTGGATCGAGAGAGATGGACGAAGGAGATCAATTGCTGGAGGCCTGAAGTCATGCCGGGAGCAGAAGAAGTCCGAGCTATCAGATCTTGGATGGGTTGATTGAACGACTATCGGGCGGAGGAGGTGCTCGAAAGATAACGCTTGGGAGCGGTTTCATTTCAGCAGAAATGGTTTCTATCGGGCGGTAAGAGGTAAAGGTCAGAGCCCACCCAATTCCATTCATCGGGCACCACGTAGCAGCGGAGGAGAGAGAGGAAACTACCTTTATTGGGTCGGTATCCCTCTCGCTTGTTACCCGAGAAATATGTGCAATAGCTGTTAGATCTGGTAGAAGTGATCTAATGGTGATGATTGATCGGGCATGTAAAGTCGGTCGAGTGAAGTACGGACCGTCCGATCTGTGGGAAGATTGATGGCGGGGGACATGAAGGTACGGGATGACCTCAAGAAATGTGCAAAGGGCGCATATGGGTGGAAAGGTAAGGTTTTATGGGAAAAATGGGTTAATTCACGTAGGGCCAAGGCGAAAGTGGGTTTCATTATGATGTGAGGGTCGGGTTAGGACATGAATGGACGTGAATGGGAGTGGAAGAGTGAAGAAAGTGGGGTGATGGACCGTGTGGGAACCTTTCCACAACAACAAAACAAACCATTTCCTTCCTTTAGCCTTCAAAATAGCAGTGCTGCACCTCAGGGATAACAAGGCCAACCATACTTATGGAAACGACATGTTATGTATGAGTTAAGGCCTTGTGATGTTATTGTTACTTTAGGAAATAAGTTGAATAGGATACCGGAGGTAGCACTACTTACCGCCATCTCTTTGGTTACAGAAAAACAATGCAGTAAGCTCATATCTAGAACTGGGAAACTTGTTTTCCTGATGATACGCCCTGAGGGAAAGAAGAAGATGGTGGCCACGACCTCTAGACAGGGCCCCTCCACATGGCAACAATAGATGGACAAGGTCGTGGAGGAGTACGAGGACATCTTCACCTCCCCCATAGGGGTGCCTCTGCACTGTCAGGTCAAGCACTCCATCGATTTGGCGCCAGGTGCACCGCTACCCAATGGACCAATTTATCGGCACTATGTTCTGGAGAATGACGAAATCAACAGGTAGATTTAGGAGTTGTTGCAGAAAGGTCACATCTATCCGAGTTCATCTCCCTGTGGGCGCTCGATCGCGTGGTACAGAAGAAGGATGGGACTTGGAGACTCTATATTGACTACTGGGCGTTGAACAAGATCACTGTTTGGAATAGGTACCCAATCCCATGGATTGATGACCTTCTGGACCAACTGAAGGGGGTAAAATATTTCAGCAAGATCGACTTGAAGTCCAACTATTACCAGGTACTAATCGAACCCTCCGATGTGTGGAAGACTGCCTTCAAAGCCAAGGAGGGAATTTTCGAATAGTTGGTTATGCCTTTTGGGTTGAAAATTTCTCCTGCAACCTTCATGAAGCTGATGGATGACATCTTGCGGCCATTCACCAACTCATTTGTAGTGGTATACTTGGATGACATCCTGATCTTCAACGAAAGTTGGGAAGAGCACCTCCACCACATCCGACAGGTTCTCCAAACACTGCAATAACACAAGCTGTGTGCCAATTTGGAGAAATGCACTTTTAGCATGACCCAGGTTCAGTATTTGGGATACATTATTGATGAATGAGGGGTGCATGTGGATCCAACCAAGATCCAAGTCATTTGGGGTTGGCCAACCCCAACCACTTTGAAAAAGCTCCATAGCTTTCTGGGTCTTGCCAATTTCTACCGCAGGTTCGTGTTGGGATTCTCTCATATCACTTGGCCCTTGAGTCAAGTCACCAAGGGAGGAGTGAAAGAAAAATTCTTTTGGTCTGAATCTCAATAGAAGGCATTTGCAAAGTTGAAACATTGCCTCTGCTCTGCACCAGTGCTCACTTTACCAGACTTGCAACAACCATTTGAGACCGAGATAGATGCCTCTGACTATGCTATTGGGGCAATCCTTACCCGATAGGGGCATCCAATGGCATATCACAGTGAGACACTTTCACACATAGTTCAGAAGTATCCCACTTATGAAAAAGAGATGTATTCCATTGTGCATGCTTGCCAACAATGGAAGCATTACATTTTGGGGAAGGAAGTGATCATCCACACAGACCACCAACCCCTACAGTTCATGCAGATGCAAGGGAAGTTGCAGAATGATCACCATCAAAAGTGGCCCACATACTGGGAACAATTCCATATGAATATCAAGTATATGAATGGTAGCACCAATAATGTTGCATACTGCCTTAGTCAACCATTGATCATGGCGTTAACCACCATGCTCAACTCTTGTGGGCACGAGACTTCTGATTGGCCACTTCTCTACAAAAGCGACCCAGAGTTCAGCCAAACATACCAGATGCTCTTGGAGGGTCAACAAGTTCCAAATTTTCACCTCCAGGATGCCATGCTATGCCACCTGGGACACCTTTATGTTCCTTCAAGCGAGTGAGCCCAGATGATTTGGGAAGCGCACTACAGTCGAGCTGTTGGGCATTTTGGGGTCGAGAAAACAATGGCAGTACTTCAGAAGTATTTCTACTGGTTGAATCTTCGACAGGATGTCAGGAATTACAACAGATCCTGCACTGCTTGCACCATTGCCAAACCAACCATCAAGAAGAAAGGCCTCTATACTCCGCTGCCTACCCATAGTCAACCTTGGGAATCCATCTCCATGGATTACATGTCAAGCCTTCCTTCTACTAAGCATGGCAACGACTGTGTTTTTTTTGTCGTCGATAGTTTCTCGAAGATGGCCATTCTGGCAGCCTGTACGAAGAATATCAGAGTAGAAGCCACTGCTAAACTCTTCTTTGAATGAGTGTGGGTACACTTTGGGATCCCACAGTCTATCATCTCAGATCGGGAAAACAGGTTCCTCAGTACATTTTGGTCCAGTTTCTGGTCGATGTTGGACACCAAGCTCACTAAGTCCACAACTTTCCATCCCCAAACTGATGGCCAGATAGAGGTCGTCAAGAGGATGATCGTACATATTCTGCGCATGTACAACTCAAAGCATCCATGCGTATGGGATAAGAGCCTTCCCTATGCCTAGCATAGCTATAACCGGGCTCTCCACAGCTCGAATAGCCACAACCCTTTTCATGTGGGCTTGGGATTCTAGCCACTATGTCCCATTGATGTGGCCATACCATTTTCAGCTACTTAGGCAGATTCGGTTCATGTCTAGTCGGAAGCCGATAAGGTAAACAACTTCATTGAGCACATCCAACATATGCGCCAGCAGGTCCATGAAATTATGGAGAAATCAAATGCCAAGTACAAGCAGTGACATGATCAACATCGGGTGCCACACAAGTTTTGGGTGGGCGATAAAGACTGGTTGCATTTGCACAAGGAACGCCTTATCGGAGCCTATTGTAAACTTAGGCCACTTCGATATGGTCCTTACACCATTACCAAGGCTGTGGGTGACAATGCATTTGAGCTCAACATTCCCCCATTCCTTGGCCTGCACCCAGTGTTCAATGTAGACCACCTTCGACCATACTTCCCACCATTGCTAGACACATCAGACATTGCAGAACAACTCACACCTACAGAGTTAAATCCAGATTGCATGGAGAAAGCCACAACTGATCGAAT
Source organism: Pinus taeda (assembly GCA_000404065.3). Taxonomy (NCBI): domain Eukaryota; kingdom Viridiplantae; phylum Streptophyta; class Pinopsida; order Pinales; family Pinaceae; genus Pinus; species Pinus taeda. The sequence continues at coordinate 11,901 of APFE031605125.1, read as the reverse complement.
TATGGACACACGGATCAAGAACACTCGCCAGCAGAATATCCAACTGTATCGAGTTGTCAAAGCAGGCCAACTCCTTCACTAGGGCAAGTGGCTCACTAGGGACCAAGTTCAGCAGAAGTTTCCTCATCTCATGGAGGAACTCA
>APFE031605120.1:0-13251 GCA_000404065.3 Pinus taeda | reverse complement strand
GACTCTAGTAGAGACAGATTGATGACATGAATGAAGATATATGAAGTTGATCCCCAATCAGAGGGAGAATATCTTTTCAAGACTCCTACTCATATTATTATTTGTATTCTATGTCGTTAAAGTATAATTTATGTGCATCTAACAATATTGATCTGCAGCAGAGTTTTAGATTTGAAGCCCTTACAGAAATTAGGGTTTCTACTCTTGATGTAGTCATAGATCTAGGAGATTCCATGCTAACCTGAAGAGAGAAACTTGGAGTTTGAGTGTTGTTGACCATCATTTGAAGCTTTCTGAACCTGTTTGAAATCTAAATCATGATGCCCCTGACTTATTTTTCCACGGTTAACTAATTTTTGAATTTGTTGAGTTAAATTGTTTGTTATATAATGAAGTATTGTGAATGAAATCAATGGTCACCTGGAAGATTGTAGTACCACATATGTATTACAGATAATGGACATAGAGGAAAACTATGAATTATTGAATAGATATGAGATCAGGTGCATTTTTCGTTCAAAACTTTGAAAGTTGTTCATTCATCTACAAAATGATGATCAGATCAAGGAAATCATTTGATTCCCCAAGAGGCATCAAATGTTTCAAGAGAAGAAGTGAGTTTCATCTATGTGTGCTGTGATATTTGAACAATTCTCCAACAATATGAAGTTGTTGCAATTTATAGATTTAGGAATTGAGTTGGAGATTTTGGTACCACTGTTGAAGATAACCGTAGTGGAGCATGATGCTTCAACAAAGCCCTAATAATCTCCAAAAATATTATGACTCGACTTATTGGTTACACTCCACTTGAATTTGGCAGAAAGGGGGTGCTTGTTAATATGTTGGATTTATGGAGTTTTTTGTGGTCATGGAAGCATGAAATCGAAGACGTTGCATCTCAATGCTGAATTTCAATTATGAATTGTTTTTAGTAGAAGAGCTTCTATATTTTTTGCACATCTAGGGAGTTGGTTTGGATTCATTGGTGTAATCCCCCTTTAGTTCCTTATAAATTTTGTGAGTGTGAATATTCATCGACATTATTTTTTCAATCAATTATCTTTAACTACAAATTATAGAGGAACTAGGTTTGAAGAGCATTGTTCAAATTGCACAGAGTGGAATAGGCAAGAGTCATTATGGAATGTCATTAGATTTGTTGTTATGGGTTTTTCTTTTGTCCTATTTGTTAGGTTGTTTCATTTTTTCTAAAACGTTCAAAATAAATTGATGGATAGAGGAATACAATTAAATTAATGGTTCTCAATGTTCTTCAGTGTCCATAAAACACATCCCTAAGTTAATTGTAAGAATTTGTTATATATTGGTGGTTCCTTTTGTGCTTTGGGGTTCAAGAGAAAATAATTACAAGTATTGTAATGAGATCCATTTGTGTACAAAGGTTAATTGCATAATTAACTACTAGATAAAGTCCAATATCGAGATTGTCCTTCGGGAGATTTAGAAGCATAAATTATAAAAATTTCATTAAGATGGTTAGAGACAATTATGTCTTAAATGAGTTGAATGAGAAGCTTGAAAATTGTGGTGGTGGAAAGGGCGTTGTCCGAGAGATGTCAGAGTGGGTATAAATGTCGAGGAAGACAAGTGAGACAGATGTGACATGTTAATTGTAAATTGTCAATTTTATATTAATATTTATAATGATTTTAATGTAATCATTAAATGGGGGATTTGGAATATGCTTACATTAGTAAATAGGTATGATTGAGTTGTTGGTTGTTGGAGTTTTGTTGAGATATTTTCTGAACAATATTCTCCTTGTTTGGAATCTGTTGGATTTCATGGGCACTATTTCTCTAGACTTTAATTTGCCTTGGAAATGAACAATATAAGATTTTTTTTGTGTGCACTATATCTATTCCTCATATTTCCTTGTTCTAGGTTATAAAAACTTTTTGATAAGCAATAAAAAAAATTGGATGATGAATTAGATTAACACGAGATTAAAAATGAATGTGACCTAATCCTAAATATTGTTATGAATTAAATGTTCTTCTAGATAGCTCTCAAATCAAAACATAAAATTTGTTTCCTATATTAGCTCATTTCTTAGAAAAAAATTATAGATGTATCATTGATTCATACTCGAGTCTTGGGAGCCTTACTTTTCCTAAGAGCATTAATTCACATTCTCGTTTAAGATATTGTCATCACGTGATAATATCTTTTATTAAAAATGTAAAACTTATATATCATCATTAAAAGTGACTATATATATGTATGTGTATATGTATATGTATATGTATGTAGTATGTATCTATCTATGTATGTCTGTCTCTATGTATTTATGTATGTATACATATACATATACATATATGTGTGTGTGTGTGTGTCTATACACACACACACACACACACACATATGATAATGGGATACCTATAAAACTAATTATCCAAACATATTATTGGAGGATGGGATATTACTACATCATTAGAGTTACTAAACACACACTTAAGTTGTAAATCATTGAACACATAATTGTATTTCTAAAATTATCCTTTTGTTATGTTATTAACTTAAAGTTAATTTTCTCAATTTTTTTTCATTATGTTAGGATGTCATATAATAAAATTAACATAAATTCATCTTAACTTTAAGTTCACTTAGGTAGTAATATGAGCCAAAAATTAGTTCTTAGTTTAATATGGTTATGAAAATACATAAATAAAAACATATATGATGAAATTATATTAATTATATGTGTGTGTAGTCATTTCAATTTATTTTGGGTGGTTGATCCTCCTTACTAAAGTTCAATTGTTATAAGTGACAAGATGTTATAATATTATTATAATTATTGTTATTAATTTATTTGCATTAATTTTATTATTATGTATTATTATTTTGTATAATAATAATAATAATAATAATTTGTATAATATAATTTAAATATGCTAACTTTAACACTATGTATATGAGACAAATGTTAAATTTTCCTAATTTCCAAGATATAAGCTATATATGGCCGCTCTCATTGCAGAATATACATTTTAGAAAATTTATAATTATTTATTTAAGGAAAACATAATAACTTTTTCTATGAGCATTAATGATTGAATATTTGTAGTAGAAAATGGGCTACCATGGAATCACTAAAGTCATTGAAATTTTACAATATAATATTTCTATCTTTAATAGGTGAAAAGTTATGGAGCTTGTATATTTTTAAAATAATTATTTGGTTGTGTTGTTGGCTTAAGCTTATCTAAAGTAAAATTGGTGACCAAATGTGATACCATCATTTCTTTAGTAAATTTTTATATCTATTTTTTTATAAGTATGTATCAAAATATTGGTAAGAGTATGGAAATCAGGTGTGGAAGGAATATACTTCAAGAGACAGAGACGTATATTGTGTCTCTGGTTGTGGTGGGTTCAAATCTCTAGATACATTCTCTATTATGTGAAAATTTTGAAATAAAGTTGTATAAATGAGTTCTATTGGGTAGTTCCATAATTTCTTGGTTCAAAGAAAAAAGAATATTAAAATTCGGTCAAAAGATCTTAGCTCAAGTAGTTAGGTGAACAATAGATTTCTTGAGTAGAGTGCCTTATATTCTCTAGAGGCATGTTCTACTTGGTTTGTTTGTATAATTTTTGAAATATTTCTATCTTGTGTAATAGACGAAGCTAATATTTCAAAGTTATTGATTCCCTAATTTTGGTTTTGTTTAAGAAAGAGAAGAGAAAAATCTTACAAGTGGATTTGGTTGGTCATCTAGTGATCATTCAGTGTATGTAGTGCACAAAAAAAAACATATGAACATTTATAATAAAGTTTATTTTCCATTTGCTATGATCTATTACTATAGTAAGGAATTAGAAGTTGTTGAGGTGGATATCGAATGCCATTTCTTAGTGTCATATGAATATCAAGAAAAAAATAATATGAAAAGTGTGTCAAATGATCCTAGCTCAACTAGTTAGGTGAACCATTTTTTTCTCAAGATTAGCGCTTTCAATTCTCTCGAGACATGTTGTAATTAGATTTTTTGTAGAATTTTTGAAATAGTTCTATCGTGTGTACCAACATAAGAAAATATTTTTAAGTTCTTGATTTTCTAATTTTGTTTTGGTTTAAGTAAAAAAGAAAAAATTCTTACAAGGCGATTTCATTGATCCTCTACTAATGATTAAGTTTATGTAGCAGTCATTTAAAAACATATGAAAATTTACAATATCATTTATTTTTCACTTGCCATGATTTATGATTATATTAAGGAATTTAATGTTTTTGAGTTAAATATCAAAGGAGAGTTCTTGGTGTCATATTAATCTCAAGAAAATCATAAATAATGGCAAGGAAAATCCTTTTATTTACAAATATTTTTCTACAAATGTGTTTAAATCTGTCCATCACCACAATGGAATTTGTGTATCTTTGTGGTATTAAAATATTTTGAAAAGATATTACTTTGAAATTCTATTCATCTCTCTATAGACCAAAATTTAAAGTGGACACCATATAAACATGCAAAAGAAATAAATGTGGCCTAATAATTCACTAGCATTTTTCCCACCTAGTATATGCTATTTTTTGGCCAATCCTTTTACCTAGTAGCACAAATGGAAAAAACTCTAAGATGATTCGCTAAGCTTTAGAATACCATGGGCCCAAGTTGTGGAGCTTATGTGAAAATTTTAAATAAGGAAAGTTAGTTTTGTGAAGAAGGTACAGGGATGTGAATGTAAATGTAACTTGATAAAAATGTTGGTTTATTTATTCAACAATAAATTTTCCACTTTAAAAGGATACCAACATTGTAAGTTGTACATTTTATATTACAATAAATATTTGTCTCCTTTTCCTAAAAATTATAGATTAGAAGATATTTAACTTTGTAGCTCCATATGGTAGGGAGATTGTAAATACTTTTACTATTATCTTGACATGTAGAAAGGCCTTGACCTAAAGATTATCAATATGTTTGGAAATACGAGGTTGGTTTTTACTTAAATAGAAATTTTGAATTATGTATATTAGGGTTTTCATATTTTAATTTAGAAACCATTAGTTTCCTATTTCACAATGTTTGATCATTTTTTGAAAATAAACCTTATGTACTACAGGTATATCTATGAAATGAAAACATGTTTTATATGGGGAAAAGCTAACTCATAATTGATTGTTCACACACACACACACATGTGTGTGTGTGGGTTGTCATGTATATATGGGAAAACATAATCTCTTTTTCCATAAACATGTAAGGATCATATCTATGTACTAGAGAATGGACTATAGTAGCATCACTAAATTCATTGAAAATTCAACATACAATATTGTTGTCTTTAATAGGAAAAAAGTTTCAGAGCTTGTGTGGTGTTAACATAATTATTTGGTTATGTAGATGGCTTCAGAATATCTTAAGTATAATTGGTGACATAATGTAATTATTTCAATTTTATAAATGTGCATATCCACTTTTGATGAGAAAAATGTGTATTAGAAGCATTGGTAAGAATATCGTAGGTGGGTAAAAATATCTTAGCTCGAGTGGTTAGGTGAATAATTTGTTTCTTGAGTCATATGTGCTCGATTCTCAAGAGACATGTTGCAATTAATCCCTTTATAGAAATTATGAAATAGTTGTATTGGTTTTAATATTGTAAGCTAATTTGTTGATGTTAATAGAAGTTTTTGTTTGAATTAAAAAAATAATAATCTTACAAGTGGGTGTGGTTGATACTCTAGTCATGGTTATGTTTATATAGTCAACATTTAAAAATATATGAACATTTATAATATCATTCCTTATCCACTTTCCATTATGTATGACTATAGTAACGAATTTCAAAGTTGTTGAGGTATATATCGAAGGAAAATTATTTGTGTCATTAATTTCAATAAATAATAAATGATGACGAAAAAATTCTTTTGAAGATGTGTTTAAATCCTTCCATGACACCAATGGAATTTATGTAGCTATGTTCTATTAATTATGTTGAAAAGGTATCATTTTTAAATTCTATTCATGTACCATATATAGACCAAAAACCAAATGGGCTAGCTTCGAATCACTAAATTCATTAAAACATTGTTGTTATTGGATACAACTATGGCTACTATTTACTACAATTGTCCATCTAGATAATGAGGAAATAGTGTGGGAAAATTTAATGAGTCGAAAAGGTGCCAATGCCAACAGTTGGGATTCTTAATATACAGATAATTGACAAGGTATATTCCAATCCAAGAAAAAAATAATATTTACTTTCCTTAATTACCAGTAATAGTTAACCTATGTTTCAAATTCTCCAACCTAAATATTATCTAGGAATTTTTCAATATATAACATTATACCTATCTTAAAATTTTGTATCTAACATACCACAAATAAAATTGTAGTTGTTTATAGAACTTATATAAAAATATCCACAAATTTCTCTTCTAGTTCATTGAGAATTCACACTCTAGATTAATTTAAAAAAAAAAAACTATAACTTCTATATCTAATTTTTTTTGGGAATGTAAAATGATGTAAAAGAGAAAATGTTAGAAATGGACACCGTTTTAATTGGATAACATTTTTAGCCATAAACTTTTGTGCATTAAGAGTCATTATTTAGATATGTTATTAACCATTTATATTAACCATAATAAAGTCAAAACGCTGATATCATTTTCGTAAAAAAACATTCTTATATGTTTTCAAGCAGTTTGTAGATGCCTTTTTCAGTTTATTAGATATACTTTTATGTTTTGTTTGATATCATAAGGACATTGATGTCATTTTTAGATTTTTTTATATTGTTTATCATGAATTTCTACGCTTGTCTACACATTCAAGGAGTGCTTGTGAGAGGAGTACTTACATATTTGAAAATATTATGAAATTGAATATACATATAAATATAATTATGGAAATATACGATTTAATTATGAAATATACTTAAAGCTCTTCAGAGGAAGGGGTGAGATTTTGAATATTTGAAACCAAATTCTTTGATTAGAAGTTTGAAAAAATATTAGCAAATGTAATCTTCAATTTTCAATTGCTTCAAAATTTATATTTTCTCAACAACTAATAATACTCATGTCTCCACTACAATTTCTTTTACATATTGGGGCGTATATGAATTTTGGTTCAAAGGCGTTTAAAATTTAGAAAAGGGTCTTTCCAAATATCTTCTTCTTTCTAACACAATACTAAATAAGATGGAATTATTGTATTATGCGAATTAATATGAAGGTGAAATAATATTCTAGTCTTTACCCATTGATTAGTTCATATGATTCTAGACTTGGAATAATTATCACATTATTAAATAGGTAGGATTGAGTTGTTGGTTGTTGGATTTTTGTTGAGATATTTTCTCAACAATATTCTCCTTGTTTAGAATTTGTTGGATCTCATGAACACTATTTATGTGGCTTATAACTTTGTTTTGAAATGAACAATATACAAATTATTTTGTGTGCACTATGTCTATTCCCCATATTTATTTATTAGTATTGAAGCCTCTAGTGGATTCAATCCCTTATGGGAGGGCCAAGCGAGATAGAAAACATGTGAGGGCTGATAGTAGGTACATAAACAAAATTTAAATTAGTTAAATATGTATTTATTGTTTAGTTTCAGCTATGAGTGACATTGTTGTGTGTTTATCCAGCCTTTATTGTCTAGCCAGAGGAGTAGATGTAGAACATAAGGGGTGGCCATTACAATGATAGTGCGATGCAGTTCTCAGCTCGAGTTGTGTGAAGTTGAATGTAGAAATTTTCAATGATAATTGTACATCCGAAGAGGTTGGAGAATATTATGAATTCCTACGACATAGGAGAGAGTCATTTCCTGCATAGGGGTCAATGGACAAAGATGCGAAATATGAATTGTTGAATAAAGTTGAGATCAGGTGCATTTGTGGTTCAAAACTTTGATAGTTATTCATTCATCTCCAAAGTTATGATTAGATCATGGAAATTAGATGATTCCCTAGGAGCTATCGAATGTTTCGAGGGTAGATGTGAGATTCATCCATCTGTGTTGTGGGATTTGAATAATTCTCCACCAATATCAAATTGTTGTGATTTAGAATTTTAAGAACTAGGTTGGAGGATTTGATATCACCATTGAGGATACTTGAAGTGGGGCATGATGCTTCAACAAAAGCCTCGAGAAGATCAAAAAATATTACTACTTGACTTATTGTTTACGCTATACTTGAATTTGGCAAAAAGGGAGCGCTTGTCAATATGTTAGATTTAAATAGTTTTTTGTGGTCATGGAAGGAAGAAATCTAAGATGCTACATGTCAATGTTGACTTTCAATTATGAATTGTTTTTAGTAGAAGAGTTGTTATATTATTCTCATATTTGGGGTGTTGGTTTGGATTTGTTGGTGTAATTCTCTGTTTAGTTTCCTTCTGAATGTTGTGAGCATGACTATTCATTAACATTAGATTTTCAATCAATTTTATTCAACTACATAGTATGGAAGAACTAGTCTTTAAGAGAATTGTTCAAAGTCCACAAAGTGGAATAGACATGTCATTATGGAATGTGATTGGTTTTGTTGTTATGGTTTTTGCTTTTTCCTATTTGTTAAGTTATTTTTTTGTTGGTAAGAATTGAAAAATCGATTCATGAAGACACGAATATAATTAAATTAGTGTTCCTCGACATTCTTCGGTGCTGAAAGAATGCATCATTAAGTTAATTGTATAAATTTGCTATATATTTATGGTTCTTGTTTTGATTCGGGGTTTAAGAGAATCAATTACAGCTTATGTTATGAGATCCATGCGTGTAAAAATATTTGTTGCATAATTGACTGCTACATATAGTCTGAGATTGTCCTTCGGGATATTTAGAAGTGTCAGTTATAAAAACTTCATTGAAGATGGTTAGAGGCAACTATATCTTAAATGAGTTGAATGAGAAGCTTGAAAATTATGGTGGGGGAAAGAGAATTGTTTGGGAGAATTCAAAGTTGGTATAAATGTTGAGGAAGACCAGTCAGACATATGTGACATGTGAATAGTAAATTGTCATTTTTGTATTAATCTTTGTAATGATGTAAATGTAATCCTTAAAGGTAGGTCTTGGAATTATGCTTACATTAGTAGATAAGTAGGATTGAGTTGTTGGTTGTTGGAGTTTTGTTGAGAGATTTTCTCAACAATATTCTCCTTGTTTGGAATTTGTTTGATTTCATGAGCACTATTTATGTGGCTTGTAATTTTCCTTCGAAATGAACAATATACGAACTGTTTTGTCTGCACCATGTCTATTTCTCATATTTTCTTGTTCTAGGTTATAAAAAACTTTTTGATAGTCTATAAAAAAAACTTTTGGATGACGAATTAGATTAACATGAGATTCAAAATGAATGTGAGCCAATTCTAAATATTGTTATCGATTAAATTGTATTCTATATAACTCTCAAATCCAACTATAAAATTTGTTTCCTATATTAGCTAATTTATTAGAAAAAATTATAGATGTGTCATTGATTCATGTTGGACTTTGGGAACTTTATTTTTCCTAAGAGCATTAGTTCACATTGCCATTTAAGATATTGTCATCATGTGATAATATATTTTATTGAATTATTCCAAGTGATTAAATTATTAAATTATTTTTCCAAGTGATTAAATTATTTTTTTTAATAATAATGTATTTAGTTTCCTTGTTACACATCAAACCTAGCATCTCTTAGCTTAGGTTAGGAGAATTTTACATACAATGGAGGGGTGTTACATACTCCCCGCCTTAAATGTACACCCTCCTAGGTGTCTTATTGCATCTTACAATATAATTTCCTCATTCTCAGGTAGATGTTTCTAAAGTTATAGGATCCCATGGCCTTTACATCTGATTTAGATCTTCCAATATATATCAGTTACAAAGGATTTATACTATCACATCTCCTTCCATCGCTACCTGTAGCATTTGTTTCAATCAATTTTGTGAGTGATTTTAGATGGAGGAACTTAACTTTGTTACTATAGTTAATGTCATATATTGATATACAACACTATTATTTGAGTAAATACCAATTATGTTTCTTGTCAAGAAAGAAATTCATGTTCCTCCAATGCATTCTTCCAATGCCTTTGTGTTCTTTCCAAACACATGCTTCCGATAGTTTCCATACATTAGTCACAACATGTCAAACTAGCACAATTGACTAATAAACATGTATAAAATATCATGTTAGGTTAGCACAAACATAGCCATGAAAATCATATCTCATTATTAACCATCATAAAGTAGAACCATATGTCATATGTATACTAAAACTAAAGAAAAATATGAATAATCATCCTTAGTTTCCAATACCAATTCTTAACTTCCACTTTTGTCTTGCCTCTGTATGTACTATGAATTGGTTTCATCATCAAACAATCACCCAGTGCCTTCATGCACACCTACACATAGGGTGCATTACACACATAGGTATACATGTAATATATCATCATGCAATACATGCATCCATACCAGTACCATATGTACTATTTGTACACATTACCACCTATACATGTGTACCTAATATCAATGACCATAATGTTACCTGCACGACATATACTTCATCCACATGTTTTCAACCATGTTAGTATTATGCCAAAAATTCCTTTACTTATTACCTTTAGGCAAGTTTGATCAAGTCATGCTTAATTTATCGATTGTATAGTATGGAATTTCATGGACCTCTTCAACTTCTGCAATGAGTGAATACTTTTATGTCAATGTATTTAAGTGCTTTTATTTAGCCAATTCTTTTCATGTGTCTTGTGGTTACAGTAAAATATCAACAAAATAATACCATAGAAGTAATCGTGCATACTCCAACTTTATCGTACACATAGCTTTGAGTTTTGGGATTTAATCTATCACTTAGACAAGGTTTTAATAAAATTGGAATATGACCTCTCCTTAATCATAAAGAAGACTATTGACTATGATAGTTAGTCTAGCATGGATATTTGAAGTCTAATAACAAGCTTAACTTTGTCTTTAATCAAGAAAAGGATCATTTGGTACTCAAAAGTACCCCATATGTAAACTAATCATGCCATATGATTTACTGTTGCTCTCTTTACACTTCTTCCAACCTTTGTTATCCATGAATAATTCACTATATGTCCAAAGCCAATTGAATAATTAGTAGGCAAGCACATCCACCTCCCATACATCAGTTATAAATGAAACTTACATTGTATTCACTTCCACACCATATAAGTATTTTTAGGCACTATGTGCACCATGGTGAGATCCTAGGGCATTTACATGTTAACACCTGATTTATCATTCAATCATCGCAAAGAGAATATAACTCATTTATCAATTATCAAATTTATTAACATGAATTCCTACATTATTAATGTAACCAGAAAAAGTATTAATGTAATCAGACATGCATACTTCTTTAAGATTGTTGGATAGTCAATAGTGTTACAACATATGCATTTCGTATTATGCATTTGTCCATTTATTAGATACCAAATATCTTTGGTGTACAACAATCCTGATTACCAGTACAACTTTATTCATCATATTCTTAATTTCACAGCAAGTTGCATGATTTGTTATCCTCTTTCTTCCTCGTCTAAAACATTTTATACATTCCATTTTTCTTGATGTGTGTATTATTTTACTACCAGCCTAAGATCATTAGATCCTCATAAGTTTTACTAATGTAAATCATTTTTATTTACCAAAAATTTGTTAATTGCATCAGACAAGACATGTTCTAAATCTAGTGCCCTTCTTACTAGCCATTAGGCTGCATTCACGTTGTTCTAATTTGTTTGTCTTTCATGTTTCATAAATTTTATTTATACACCTAGATTATTTTAATCTTATCACTTTCCATATTAAATGCCATTGCAAGATCTATAATCCTTTTACTGAAAGTATCTTTTTCTTGCTTTAGATTTGAAAGCTTTCTATTTGTAAGATATTAGCAGAACCCCATCTATACCTGGATGGATATGAACATCAAGATTGTGAAGTTTGAGGTTTAATGATTTCAGTTGACACATTGGAATTCGAGTAAATTTACAAATGTGTCCTTGAACTTGTATTTAATATTGTCTTACTAATATTAATTGTGATCCTTAGGAGCTGCCTTTACACTTCCATTATCTATTGGTACCTTTGGGTGACAGTCCCATTGACCTACTTATGAAGGTCATACAATTATTCATGTATGATGTCTTCATGCATACAATAATTTGTATTGCATGTTTACACATTCTTCACAACTATGACCCTGCTTTAGTCTAGATTTGAATATATAATATGTTCTTCTAATTTATATAAGTTATGTAAGAATTTACAGGGTAAGTTCCTCAGACAGAACACCAAAAGGACACCACTCACAAACAGATCACAGATCAATACACCAGTATTTTGATGTGGTTAAAACCCTCGAAGAGGGAAACAGTCCACGGCCTGCGCCAACGTGGCTACTACAGGCAATTTATTAATAAAAGAATGAAAATTTACATAAGCTTCTCTCATGCACGGTTAACCTACAATGACGCTCCATGCGCTTTAAATAGAATTCATGGACCAATTGGGTGTCAAGCCACGGATCAAGTGTCGGTAATACCGAGGAGAGAATGAACCGTCGGATCACTACATATCGTGACCGTCGGATTGTTAGTTACAAAATGTACAACGGTAAAGAAACACACTTTACCTAACTCTATACCTAACTCTATACTAGACCAAGTTGAACTTAACTATTTCCTATGTGTCGGAATATCCTAACATCCCCCCTTAGGAACAACTTGGGATAGGATTGAAGGATTTACAAATATGACACAATAGGAGAAGGAAGGAGGCACTAGAGCCTATCCCCCCTTAGTGACAACTTCCTGAACTCCAAGCATATATCGAAGTTTAGTGAACTTCGCCTCTGTGAGAGCCTTTGTGAAGATGTCTGCAACCTGATCATCTGTTGAACAATATTGCACTTCAAGAACATGGTCATGAATGAGTTTTCTGATGAAGGGCATGTGTAGTTCAATGTGTTTGCTGCGCTGATGCTGGACTGGATCTTTGCATAGCTGAATGGCACTTTGATTATCACACCAAAGTGTGGTTGGATGCTGCTGCTCAAAGCCAAATTCTGATAGGATCTGATGAAGCCACAAGGCTTTCTTACTAGCTTCCACGGCACCACGATACTCTGCTTCTGCGGACGAAAGATAAATGGCAGCCTGTTTCTTACAAGCCCATGTAATAGGTCCTGAACCAAGAGTGAAGACAT
>APFE031605115.1:0-21329 GCA_000404065.3 Pinus taeda | reverse complement strand
TTTAATTTTTTAATTTTTTTTTTTAATTTTGATGATGTTTATGTGTAAAACATTATTTCAATTATTTAAATGTATAAGTAAATAAATATTTAAATATACCTATCAATATTTTATTATTATTCATTGTGTGTGAGTTTGTATTTTTTTATATTAATTATTATGTTTATATTGACTATTTTATATTTATTGGTTATGTTTATAATACAATAAATATTAGTTTCTATTAGAAAATATTTGGGGCAACCATAAAACTATGAGGTGTGAGAGTTTTGGATGAAATATTTTTCTTGTGGCTAGATTGCCATATCTAGTGGGTGTCCACCTAAGCTCCCACCCCATGCTCCTATATCACTTCTTTTAACTCATGGTCCCAAATAGTGGTGATAAGAGAAGGAAAGTCTTTCTATTTTTGTCAAAGAAGAAATTTCAAAGGCTAAGGTTTTAGTGCCCCAATCAATAACAATAGTAATGCATCTAGGTAAACATGGCTTAGTAGGCCAATCTATGGGGATTAGTTCCTCACCAAAAAAGTATAAACCCAAATTTTGTGTGGAAAAACTTTTTCCCTTGCTTTTTGAAGAACAAAGATGATCGAGATCTAATTCTTCAAAGTAAACCTCTCTTTTGTGACAGCCCCACCCTTGTTTCTCTCACAAAAATGCATTGCAAATAATTTAGAGACATGTAAAATTTAAAAGAGGGGACTAAGTCAAACAGACACATATTATAGAGGAGGAAGATTGCTTGCTTGACGTGTTGAGGTTTTTTTACTATTGGAGCAACACATTTTTTTAGGGTGGTTAAGTTGGGAAATATCTGGGTTGATCAACGCCTAAGGGAATCAAACCCCTTTGGCCATACTAGCACAGACTAACCCAAAGGGGGTGGAGGAGAATTGACCCTGCTACCTCAAGGCGGTACTTAACAATGGGGACTCTACTAGTTCAGATAACCCTTGGGGATACTATTGGAGCAACAATTAGCAGAAACAAATTACTTTCTTTCCATTGGGCTATGGAATCAAATAAAACTACATACTCACCAAAAGTTCAAAGGAGTAGCCATAGGGCCTTTAGATTAAATTATGGAATGGAGAGAAGGCCTTATTGAGCATGGATTGAGAAGCATTTAAGAATTTCTCAATGACACTTTCAAAAGAAAACATACACATTGTAAATACAGTCCAAATATGGTGCTCAAAAACATATCCTATTTTTCACATCTCTTATTTTACAATTAGATTTCAAATGCATAACATGAAGAAAATAATAGTGAAAACACAATTACAGTAGGAAAAACATCACCAATGTTTCATAACACAAGTATATTGTGAAGAGTCGTTTATTAATAGTGCTCCAACAACTTGGAAAAAGTACATTGCTTGATAGAAAATGTTACAATGTTGAGGAAACAACCTCAATACTTCGAATGAATGAAGTATTTAAACATAATTTACAAAAATTATTAAAATTAATACCTCACTCACATGGAATTCTATTATTAACTGAAACTAACATAAATGAAATAATGTGACCAAAAGATGTGAATCTAGGGAAGGGCGATCTAGACATCTTGCACTGCTTTGGTGGAGAACAGTTGCTCAGTGGCCACTATTTGGGTGTTGAGCTCGTATTTTTAATCCTAGAATTCACACAACTTATCCCACTACTCTTCATGTGGAATGCCAATATTTGTTACCTTGAGGTAGATCTCATGTACCTGAGAGAGCAAAAGTGGGTTTCACTATAAAAATGTGTTTTATCCCATGTTGGATAAAACTCATGTTGTTGATAGCTTGATAACATTCTCTCCTTGTCATAGTACCTTTGATGTGGGAAGACTTGGCTATATCCTGTGCAATGTCTTGAAGCTTCTTCATGTAATCTTCCATGGTCATCAATTTATCATTAATCATAATTAAAGAAGGGAGACATTTCTTGTTTAAAGCTTGTATTCTAGTGGAAAACATGTTAAATGTTACCTCCAAAGTGTGACATTTCTTTGTAAGCTCTAAAACGAAGTTCTTTGTTAGAAGCTTATTTACTTCCAAACCTATTTCTATTCTATCATCTACTTCCAAATCATCCAACTCATCTATTTTCAGAATTGAGAAACTTTATGATGTTGTTTGTTGTGGCACCCATTTCTCCCGATTCAGCATTGATAATGGAAATGGTTTGGTTGGATTTCTCCATCAATTCCTTGTGCTCAAATATAATATGGATACATGGCCAGATTTCATCTCTCTTTTCAACTATATTGTTCCACATAATTTCTTTAACCTCGGTTAACCTCAGCGAGTGTGTTGCGAGAGGACTGAGCTAACTTCTTCCATACCTCTATCTCTTTTTAAAAGTATCAGTCTTTGTATTGTGATCTTGTTACTTGAGCCTGCAATATTTTGATCTCTTTAGTCTCCAAAGACATGTTGTGCACTGCATTTGCCAACTGCAACAGGCCTTGTGCTTGTTGTAGAAGATGTAGTTGTAGGAATGGTTGTGATAGGGAGTGCTTCCAAAGGGACAACAACCATTTTGGTGCCTTTTCCATTTTATTTAATCATATTTTCCATCTTTGTCTCCATTTGCTTTTATGTTCTATGATGAGCTTCATCATGTTTGCCTTTTGTGTCTTTGTTTCTTCAATATCCTTGGCTAGAGTATCTTATGTAGCTGGTAATTTCAACTTCTTCCTTAATGTTGCTATGTCTGTATTTGTTTTCCTTACTAGCTCTTCTGAATCATCGATGTTTGTAGGGTCATAACCTACTTTGATAACCAAATCCTCGAGAACTTTGATCTTGGTGTCTTTGGCAAGTGCAGAGACCTCCTTCGTCTTTAGTTGTGATTGAACATTGTCTAATGTGACCTGCAATTTAGAAAAACTAATAGTAGTGTTAGTGAAATTGGAAAAAATAATTTGTTGAGTCTACTTGTGCATCTCCATTTGGTCAATGGGATGTATGTCTTGTAGTGTAATTATGGCGTGGGTTGGGGAACATGTGCCTCCAGGAATGCCATTTGAATTTTACCTCTCTCTGAATTGAAGGCTAACAACAACCTGCTTTGAGAAATGGAAGTCTTATTTCGAGAACTGATTGTAGGTGTTGATTTTCGAGTTGTCATTCCTCATTTTAAACTTCTTAAAAATATCAAATACACTTTTCTCTGTCTCCTTTGTAGTATATTTGTTGGTATTCATAACCGGCTCTTGATCATGTGAATTTGTGGACGTAGTGGGAGAGAGTGTAGCTTGGTCACCTACTAATGAGGAAATAAGTGGCTTTCTCGTGGCAATAATGTTCTCCTCGTCTAAATCCTTGGTGGGGCTTAGGTTTGAACTAAGTTTGGCCTTCTTCCTATACATGATTTTGAATCCTTCACTGAAAATTTTAGCCCCTCAAAGGGACTATTCTTCTGTACTTCTCTTTGTTGTTTTCTCCTGCATGGTAGGATTCTGTACTATGGAGGATAACACGTGATCCTCTGCCTCTTGTAGGGTGCTTTTACAACATTGTAGCTGGTTTTTATACTTTTCTATCTCTAGTGTGGCTCTTTAAAAAATAAGAAGTCGACTTGTTTTCCAATCTTAACTTAGAAATGACCCCTAATGGATCATATGACCAGGTGAAACTAAGACTCAACTGCATTTCTTTTAGTATCTTATCTGCTTCTTCCCCTACTTCCGTGTTGTTGCGAATTAAATGCCCTATTTGTGTTTTGATTTTGAATTGGGACTTCTTTTTCTCGATCAATTTCATGTAATTCTAGTGTATGTACATCTTTATTGATTGAAATATTTACGTAAAAATCATCAAGCTGTTTATTTACACTAACATATTCAACAATCTGATTTCGTACTTCAGAGTCTGAATATTGACTAATGTGATCTTCTACTTCAGAGTCTATGCTATTGTCTTCATGCTCCTCTTTATATTGCAAAATGTTTTCAAACTGCTTATTATCAGGTACAACAGGACGATGTTTAATCTTCACTATATATTGTTTGTTTATATGAGGCATTTGGCATGTGCTAGCTAAAAAGTCTAAGCCATTAGCCAACACATTGTGATTCCTTTGAATGAGAGAGAGATCATATTCTTCAAAAGTTCTTAAAAAGTCAAGGACAACATTCGTGTAGTTTCTGAACCTATGATGTTTTGCAGCATTTTCTCCCTTGATCTTTTTAATAATTAATTCAAAATATCCTTGAACAAAAATTCTTTTAGCACCTAATGGCTTTAATAATTGCAGTCCTTAAGAGAAGTATCTCATATTCTACTATATTATGGGTGCATTGAAAATTGAGTTTATAGTAATGACCTTCTACATGATCATCACTCAAATTTGCATCATTACTTTTATCCCCAATGTTTAATGCCTTCCTCGGTCCTTTATACATTCTCGTTGATTAATTCAGTTAAGGGGATTGAAATTTTCAGCTTGGCAAGTTCATTTTCTATATTGAATGGTGTTAGATTTTTAAGCATGTTTGAAAAATCAGATTTATCAACAACTATTTTTGTGGTTGGTTGAATTTGTTGGTTGGTAGAAGGTAGCTTAGTTGAGTATTTCTAGAAGAAGTATGAATTAGATTTTCCATAGTATCTTTTGTTAGTTTTTTTCCCAAAATTTTTGTGGCTTTCTTAGAGAGATTTTGTGTAATTATCTTGGGATCATAATCATAGTCCTTTTTGACAGGACTTTCTACATTCCTTTTACTTGCAATATCTTGATTTTTCTTGCTTCTAAGATTGTATTGCCTATATACTTCCATTATAGAATTTTCAAATCCTTGTTTGTATTCTTCTGCCTCTTGAGAATCCATTTCAGTTTGGGCTATAAAAAAAAGCTCCTGCTCCTCCTGAGTGAGGAACACTATTTCATCTTCATTTACCGCTAACAAATATATTTGATTGTATTACAAATATTCCACAATGTTCCCATCATCATCTATGTAATTTTCTTAAAAAGGAGTCTCAATCTGCTAATCTGGCCCCTTTTGTTCTCTTTTTTTAATTTGGGGAACATTTCTCCTAAACCTTTGGTTTCTAGTTTGAGGGAGATTTTGGTTTTCTCTTGCTTGATTTTGGTCATTGAGGTTCACTCTTTGCATCATTTGATTGACTACTCTCACTAGGTTATCAATCTTATGATCAGCTTCATCAACCTCTTGGAGATCAAGCACATCGCTCATCCTATCTATATATTGTTGAGCGGTATAAACACTAGTATTATCAAATATTACAATTTTGGAAGCATAATCTGTAGGCATAGCATTTAGTTGGCCTGGTAACACCAAGGGTGCATACCTTCCTACCATAACTGTCATGGTATATTGACTTGAGGATGGACCTAATGGAGGTGCAACTTTAATGACTACAGGGGCAGTAGGTATAGTAGTCTAAGAGATCACATGTTGAGAAGTTAAAACTATAGATTGAGTAGGACTAGGAGTTTGTAAATGTACAAATTGAGAAGATTGACTAGACAAAGAAGTTTTCACAATAGGTAAAGGAGTGAATTCATACTATTGAATAAAGGCTTCTTCTATAGCATGGTCCAACACTGAAACTACACCTTGTAATTTGTCAAATTGTTATAAAGATTCAAGATCAGGTTATGTCTCAAGGACTAGGGTTTGAGAAATATATGGTTGCAATATGGCCTTGTCTATGACAATTTGTTCTACAAAAGCCTTAGATTTGGATCTAAATAAGCTTTGCTAGAAATGTAAATCAAATTCTATATCTTGTAAAGTTTCAAATTTCGCTCGGAGAGAATTAGACCTTGACAAAGGAAAATTCTCAAGGCGAGAATTGACTCTAGACATGGTCTATTATTACCTTGACTCTCGGTAAAGCTTCTTTTTCTCAGCATTTTCTGGGGGTCATCTACAATTTTAGTATGGTTGGGATCAAGGTGAGATATAGTATAAATCCTTTTGGGAGTGAGGGCTATGACAAATCATCAAACAAAAATCAAAATCAAAATCAATGATAAAGTAGATATATACAAAATATCAACCTTAGATCAAGTTTTTCATAATGATATAACAATTTCTTATTGAAATACTGATTTTAAGCGAGGGAATAATAATGTTTTACATTAAAATGAATAATGTTTTACATTAAAATGTCTTCTTCTCCAGTATGGTCGTCACTATGTTATCACTCTGTATTTTTGAGGTTGTGGGAGTAAATATGTTGGACAACATCAAACTTCTTTTGAATGTTGTGATCTAGCCCTACTAGCTTAAGAGAGGGCTCTCTCTTTATGATTTAACCTCATTTTTTAGGTTAATTTTAGACTATTTATGATTGTGCTTGGATTTTTGTTTGAATTTGGTTGGTTGGTTGGTTGATCTGAAAAAAATTACTTTCTTTCAGTTGGGCTATGGAGTCAAATAAAACTAGATGCTGCACCAAAAGCTGAAAGGAGTAGCCAGAGGGAAAGATGGATAGATTTAATGGGTCTTTAGATTAAATTATGGAATAGAGAAAAGGTGTGATTCAACAGGGATTTAGAAGCATTTAAGAATTTCTCAATCATACTTTTGGAAGAAAACATTCAAATTGTAAATGTAGTCCAAATAGGGTGCTCAAAATCATATCCTATTTTTCACATCTCCTGTTTTACAAATAAATTTAAAATGCATAACATGAAGAAAATAACAATGAAAACACAACTACAATAGGAAAAACATCACGAGTATTTCATGGCACACGTATCGTGTGAAGATTCCTTTATTAATGGTGCTTGAGCAGTGTGGAAAAAGTGTAGTGCTTGATAGAAAAATGTTATAATGTTTAGTTACAAACCCTCAATACTTTGAATGAATGAAGTATTTAAACATAATTTACACGAAGGATTACAATTAATGCCTGAGTGAAATGGAATTCTATTATTAACTTAAACTGATAGAAATGAAATAATGTGACAAAAAAAAGGTGAATCTCAGGAAGCGATCTCAACATCTGGTACTGCTTTGGTGGAGAACAGTTGTTGAGCGGCCATTATTCAAGTGTTGCACTTAGGAAGCTCACTTGTCTTTTTAATCTTAGAATTCACACAACTTATCCCATTGATCTTCATCAGGAATATCAATATTTGTTACCTTGCGGTAGATCTCATATACATCGGTATACCAAGAAAAAGTGGGTTTCACTACAAAAATGTATTTTATCTCATGTTGGATAAAACTCATGTTG
Organism: Pinus taeda; assembly: GCA_000404065.3. Classification (NCBI taxonomy): domain Eukaryota; kingdom Viridiplantae; phylum Streptophyta; class Pinopsida; order Pinales; family Pinaceae; genus Pinus; species Pinus taeda. The sequence continues at coordinate 14,119 of APFE031605115.1, read as the reverse complement.
TTGATACCTTTATAAAATGCTCTCCCTGTAATAGTACCTTTGATGTGGGAAGACTTGGCTATATCCTTTGCAATATCTTGAAGCTTTTTCATGTAATCGTCCTTGGTCATCAATTTTTCATTGATCACAAGTAAAGAAGGCATATCTTTCTTGTTTAATGCTTCTATTCTAGTGGAAAACCCGTTGACTGCTACCTCCAAAGTGTGACATTCCTGTGTCACCTCTACAACCAAGTTCTTTGTTAGAAATTTCTTTACTTCCAGGATGGCTTTTGTTTTGTCATCTACTCCCAAATCATCGAGGTCATATCTATTTTTGAATTGAGAAACTTTATTATGTTGTTGGCTATGGAAGACATTTCTCCCAATTTAGCATTGATAGTGGAAATGGTTTTCTTGGCTTTCTCCATCCATTCCTTCTGTTCAAATATAATCTGGATATATGGCTAGATTTCATCTATCTCTTCAATAATATTTTTCCATATAATTTCTTTAACATGGGCCAATGTGTGGTCAATAGAGGACTGATTTGTTGATTTCTTCCATACCTCTATCTAGTTTTGAGCTCTCTGTAGCTCTGGTGCATGAAAAGTATTAGTATTTGTATTGTGATATTGTAGAGGATTGACTTGATCCTGCAATATTTTGATCTCTTTAGTCTGGAGAGAGATGTTATACACTGCATTTTTCAACTGATCTGTAGTAGCACCTCTCTATTACCGGGAATAGTGTCCACTCGGAGCTGCTATTCCCATTAAGACTGGTAGCTATCTTAGAAACAAACAAGTAAAGTCTACTTTTTCCTTTATGAAAATAGATAAGAGTGGAACAAAGGACACCAACCTTAGTCTTGCGGTTGGTTTCCTTGCTTGATTCCTCTACTTCTTGATAGGTCTTTGTTGCTTCTTCTTCATCTGCCCAGCTTCAAAGAGCACCTGTGGAATCAAATCAGCATACTACTATCAAATAGAAAAGATCTATATTCATAAATAACACAGGACGAGATATGTATTAACCATATAAATGCATATACATTCAAACATACGAGAATATGGAGGAAAAATTGAATAGATTTATTAATATCAACAAAAGCAGGAGGATTACAACCATATGTTTTGACCCAGCATCATTCTCCAACAAGAAAGCCCTTCTTCACCTCAAGTAAATCTTAGATCACCCAACACTATGAAGTTTCACTAGAAAACCAACAACACTTCTCTACAAGATACAAGATTCCAACCTCTCGATCTCTGTGATGAGGAGTACATATATAGATGATTGCAGGGGGGTGAGTCATCTTCTAGGTTTTGATTAGTGTCCTCTCTCTGATAGTTCTTGATTCAACTTAGAGACTGATGATCTCTTACTCATCCCTGGTTGAAAACAGAAAGGCAAGTGTGAGAGGGGAAGCTTCTGGAAGATTCCATGATCTTCCACCTCGCAAATTGTCCCTGCCATTTGTCCATTCTTGCCATTGCATCCTACAGAGGGGCCATTCAGTATGCATCGCACCCTTTACACTGGGAAGGTGATATGCATCGCACCCTCTGCAATGGTTATTCAGTATGGTCTAGTTTTGACCATTTCTGAGCAGTTTTTGGTGGAGAACTTCTGGGAGATGATGTAATCAGCTAACCTTGTTCCTTTAGGTAGTGAAGAAACACATTTAGGGACTTAGGAGCCCTTAGTTTATGGACATTTATGATTGGGGTTGCAATGCCCAAAAATGTCTATAACATTTGCCCCCTAAAGCATGAGGTCGTTAATCTTTTGATGTCGGGTGAAATGCTTTACCATGAGGATCTGAAGTTTTTTCGAGCTGGGAGGCTACCTGTAATAACATAAAATACAATACATTATCTTCATAATATTTTTCATGATCTAGCTGAGGCGAGTATTCCCATGCTCATCTTTATAAATTCATTTTCATGTACAGAGGACAGAAAATTGTCTGTGTGGCAGACTAATGATTCAGACTCATCATCCTTTGATTTGGATGATCATCTGTTCGGCAATGATGTACATTTTATGTCTTTATATTCATAAATATATTGCAGCGTGTATGGATGAAACTAGATCCGAGGTCTTCAAAATTCGTTCAATATTCACTCGGAGTACAAGTCGATCCATGTGAAAAATGTTCTAGAGTCGAACATGGAAAGACATTTCCTGATTACCAACCAATGATGTAAGCTGTTAACAGGCGCGAGAGGAATCACCAATAATGCCAATGACCCTCAAGGTACTACAGTACAATTTGCGCGTTGTGAAAAAGGACTTGGCATCAAACACCATGCAAAATCTCTCGGTTGAAGGCCATTAATGTAAACCTGTCGCCGAAAGTGAGAAACTTGCAATTGAGGCATGCAAGCTTCAAAGTACTGAAAGGGTTGTTCCTAGGTCGACTTCTTGGATAATGAGCTGATGTTGACAAGAAGTGACCCGTCGTAGGAGGGCCTTAATGAATCCCACATCTACGACATGGAATGAAGAAAATGATTTTGAAGGTGAAAATGATCTAATGATACAGTGTTCAGGGTGGCGGTCATGAAATAATGGAGCGTGAATGTATTGTAGTGGGTGAGACACAGGTGAATTCTCTGAATGACTTCTCTTGGACATAGCAGCGACACTGATGATGGATTGGTATTGTTAACCCCAAAGATGGATGGTGTGACAGACCAATGGTGATGTGACTAGTGAACGGAACAACCCAAGCTGGCTCGGATGCGGAGAGAAAGTGTCATGTTCAAGATTGACTTGCTACCAATAAAGTTTTTTCCCAATTTTCCCCAGTGATTGCTGACGAGTACCTCTTAATTTTTTTCAAGCTTGAGGAGGATAACATATGCTTGTTCTATAATCCACCCTTCGGGCGAACCTGTCGCTATATTTTAATGAGCCTAGCAACAGTGAAACTCGTTCTTGTCCATTTGGACGAGTTTGTTGCTATTCAGTTTTAATGAGTTTAACAACAAAGATAACTCGGTCCTTTTCAGTTTTAGAGATTCTGAAAGGGATGGAAAGGAAACTCCAAAGATTCTTTTTCGTCATATAATCCCTTAACTCCGAAAAAGAATAAAATAATACGAAAGGGATGAATTTTCGATAGTTTTAATGAGCCGAACAAGACAAGCACTCGATATTTTTGTGTAATAATCCCTCATTTCCAAAAAGATGAAAATATAGATGAGGGATAGCACTTCCAATGACTTTAACGAGCCGGAGAGGCTAATCGCTCGACAATCTTTTCATATTTTACGAGTCAATTGAAAATAGCTTAAAGGAGACTCATTTTTCGAGGAACGAGTGATGATTTCGGGTAGCAGTTGATTCCAGGTAAGGTTTGGAATTTTCCAATCATGGTAGTGTCACGAGGATGGCTAATAGAATCGCTCTTCACAGATGTTCCTTGAAAGGGTAAACAATCAAATGGAGGTGAATGATTGGCTAAAAAATAGAGTGGATGTGATGATGAGAACATGACCAAGGCTGAAAAGCTCACGATAAGGGATTCACAATGGTTATTTACTGGAAAATTGGTTCTTTTTTTAATGAGCTTAAACTCTGGGGGAAACACTTGCTCATTTCTTATGTTTATTTTTTAACGAGCTTGAATTCCACATTAAAACTGCTCGTGATAATGGTCATTGATTCCTTGATTCACCATTAGCATTTTGTTCATTCAAATATTTTACCACCTGTTCATTTGCTTCATCAAACCGATTAGAAATGAAAACATATGCTTGATAAATGAGTTAAGAACACTAATATCTTAATTGAATTACATGAATATCCCCCCTGATTTTCACTAGCTGATTCCGGGAGAGTCTGTGGACGATGCTTGATGCTCTCTGGTCTAGGTATGAGCTAAACTTGTGCTCTTCAATTCCATTCTTTTCTTTTCGAATTCTGAGCTTGTTTCCTTTCTTTGTTTAGCCTCTAGGGTTTGAACAGCTCGCCCTAGCTCCACCGCACCCTTCCTTAATCAAAAGGTGCGATCCATACTAGCCTTCTCAATGACTAGTCCATATGCATCACTCCCACTACACTTGCTGGGGTGCGATGGGTGCAAGGAGGAAAATTTTTGCACAACTTTCTCATATATGTTTGCCTGTTTTTTGCCAAATCAAGTTGCTAGCTCTTCTCTTGTTTGTTTTTCAGAGATTCATCAGAGCAAAATTGTTGTTACATGGTGAGAACGCGAGCATGAAGAAGAGGACTGGTTGCTTTACATGATCCGGGCACGGTAGCTGCATTGCAGAATTGTGGCTTGTTCAAGTTTTTTCGTATCTCTAGCATGAGGCAAAAAATCAACTTGTTGCAATATTTCCTCAAGGCTTGGGATCCTATCGACTAGGTGTTCCAAATTAGGGGCAAATCAATCCCCTTGACTGTCGTGGACATCAATTTTTTGACCGGTTTATCGAGGCGTGGTGCCGCTCTCTCATTATCAGGTTCTGCCCACGGGGGCGAGTCCATGAGGGAGTATATTCGACGACACTGCAAAGAGGGATCTCAGCCGAGTACGGACGACAAGATCAGTATCTGAGATGTCACTGACCGGCCCTTAAGGACCATTCTGTTCACTTTCGCTAGATTCGCTGGTAGTTCTGCTCTTCACATAGCTAACAGGTCTTACATGCAGTATGCTTTGGAATGCCTTGAACCGAATATGTTCAACTGGTGTGACGCAATACTCTCTATGATGAAAGAACAACTAACCAAGGTGAAAAGTGGAAGATCCAAGAATTTTGGCTATGGTTCTATTTTGACCGCTTTCACTTTGGAGAGTATCCCGTTGATGCAACCACAATACAACTCACTTGGCCTACCTCCACCGACTGATCCACAGATGCAAAGATTGGTTGACCTCATGTCTCGAAATGCTAGCCAACCTTAGATTTCCTTTTCTGATACTTTCTTCGAGTGGTTTGATCATCAGGAGATGGTTTACGCCAAGTTTCCATATGCTGGCATGGATTTCCGGGGTGACCCGGATTTAGTGCTGCTGGCGAGCAAGCAGTGGGGTGTTATGGGTAAATATTCTTACCATATATTTTTTTATTGTTCTTATAATGTTATTATGCTTTCTTGACCAAGACTAATCAAAACTCATGTGCTCATGTAGATATTGGACCAGTTCGACTGGCAGTATGCCGCAGAGACCCAACGGCTGCTCCAGCAGGAGAGGCTGTTGGGAGGGCCATCCTTCGTGACCTTGACGTGGTCGAGACTCTTTCAACACTACAGGACTAGATACAGGGTCTCACCATTGGTATCCCAGATGTGAAGACTGACGAACTCACTATGCGGTTGCAACAACATACTACTAGAGTGTCGAGTCGATGGACTAGGCTTTTACGCATGATTGCACAGGCGGTGACTTGTTATCACTAGCATCATTAGACTAGGGTGCCCCCTAGCATTTCGAGTTTTGGGTCACTTAACCAATTTCTTCTTGGTTACAGAAAATTATGTATAAACTATAAATAGTTATCTATATATTTTTGATTTTCGGAGCTTTATTTTGGTTAAGTTACATGATCCTGCTGCATATATTGATGTGATGCTTCTTTTTTATGAATGTCACAAATGTCTATCTAACACATAATTTGCCAATGAGTTTGTCAATGTGTTTAAAATTCTAGAAATATGTTGATATTGAATGAAATCGAACTGTCTTTCCGAAATCCTGACTCGTAGGAACATGCGATAGATGGATGGATTTCGTACGGAATAGATGCCGATGAGTTGTAGAATGATGAGTTGTGAGTCTAGCCTAACGACAAGTCAGCATATGCCTCGTGTGATGGAATCAGACAGGAGTTCTATAAACATGTTGTATTCAACGATATTGTTCATTGAATAACCAATACATACCCCTATAAGACTTACTAACTCGCCGTTGGGATCGAAAATGGCCCATGCTATAGAAGACAGGTTCTACGAACTACGACTCGCTCCATCCGCATATCCAACAAATGATTCCAATAGGTTTGACATCTGCAATGAATGCAAAAAAGTGGATTACCTAACCAAGATAATTACTCTTAGCAAAAACAAAAAATGTAACAAAAGCATAAGGATTACTATGTGGAATTAAGCATAGTAACGTTTGAGATACAACCCATTACGAGGTTATGCTAGTGGAATCCCATCATAGTCCATCAACGCGTAGGATCCTTTTGCTAATACATGCTTAACAATATAAGGACCCGTCCATAACGATTTGAATTTCCCTGCTCCCAACTTATCGGATTCCTAGTCGTAAAGTAAGACCAGGTCATCTTCTTAGAAGACGCGAGGTTTGACATTTTTGTCGAACTATGCTTTGACTCGTTTCTTATGAGCTTTGTTAGCCGAAGCTGTATCATTACGGGTTTCATCTAATTTGATTAGTTCCAAGAAATGAGCCTCTTCTTCTTAGGTTCCGGGGAGAAGGTCGACTGCGAGTTTGAGGAACGAGATTTCACATTGAACTGGTAAGATTACTTCGAGACCATACACAAGTTGAAAAGGTATAAACTCGATTGCATTTCTCACTGATGTCCAGTATGCACACAAGGCCGAGTATAGGATCAGGTGCCAACTCCATTTATGGACTCCGATCATCCTTTGCAACATGCGCTTCACGACCTTGTTGATTGCCTCAACCTGTCCATTAGCTTGCGGATAGTACGGAGTAGAGTTGTCGTGGGACAGTCCTAATTTGGTAGCCAACTCAACCATCACGTGATTGTGAAAATGTGATCCATGATTTGTGAGTATGGCTTGTGGAACGCCAAATCTAGAGACTACGTGATTAAAAAAGAAAAGGGCAGTCGTTTCGCCACTATTGTTTAATGTAGGCATCACCTCGGTCCATTTAGTAAAATATTCTACCGCCACTATGATATACCCATGCCCCTCAGCTGAGGTGGGGTTACATGTCATGAAATCGATGCCCCATTTGGCAAATGGCCCAACAGCAACTACTTGTTACAACGATGCGGGTGGTCTTTTGGTTTTGGTATCAAACATTTGGCAAGCATGGCAACTTCTAACTGTGGTTATGCAATCTTTGAACATTGTTGGCCAGAAGTATCCTGCTCGCAATTTTTTTTTGTGGCGTAGCATAACCAGATTGATGCCCCCCACATGCGCCTGAATGACAATCATTCAGGACTTTTTCGGCCTCCTCATGGGTGAGGCACCTTCGTAGAACTGTATCGATACTGCGACGGCAAAGAGTATCACCGACGATCACGTACTCTTTCTCTTGGTATCGAATACGTCGTTGTTCGGAGCGTGAGGTATTAGACCTATATGTTTGTTTCTAGAGATAGATGATTACATCTTCGTACCATGGATTGCTTGAAGATATCAGAAACAAATTTTCATCCACGATTGCTTCTTCGAATGTTGCATCGTTGGATGATGATGGGAGATCACATAGTAACCCCACTAATACCAGGGCTTTCTTTGATTTGGATTTTTTGAATTCTAGATCAAACTCTTGTAAAATCACTATCCATTTTCAATATTTGCCCTCGAGCAACTGTCGCGACAATGTATAAGTCATGGGGTTGCAATCTGATAAAATGGTAGTTTTTCTTAAGAGGATGTAGTGTCGAAATCTCTGTATCGCTTGAACAACTGCTAGGGCTAGCTTTTCAACGTAGGAGTATTTCATTTCCATATCATTTAAGTTTTGGCTTAAATAATATATAGGATTTTCAATTCCATTATCCTCTTGAACTAAAACCATTGCTATGGTTGTATCTGCTACAGCCAGATACAGGTTAAAGTCTTTTTGATAATCAGGAGCATACATTAATGACGCTTTTATTAGAGATTGCTTTAAAGCATAAAAGGAAGCTTGCGCGACCCGATCCCAAATGAAGGGTACTTCTTTTTTCAATAGACAAGTATAACCTTTAGCTAGTTCGGCGTAATTTGGAATGAACCTCCTAAGGAAGTTTGCTTTCCGCTGGAGTTTCTGAATCTGAAGCAAGTTTGAAGGTGGAGGCAAATCAATGATTGCCTGAACCTTACATGTGTCGAGACGAATCCCATCCTTTGAGACCACAAAGCCAAGTAAACGACCAGAACTGACACAAAACACACATTGTTTCCAATTGAGTCATATCTTGTAGTGTCGGTAACGTAGAAATATCGCTCTCAAATGTCGCGGATGATTAGTTCACTTTTGCAAATGAGCTAGAAGATCGTCGAGATATGGTTGAACGATGTTCTTGATGTCATGGAAAGCATAGTTCATTGCTCTCTAAAAAGTTGCCCCTGCGTTCTTTAAACCAAAGGGTAGCTTGCGATATGCGAACGTGCCCCATGGACAAATAAATGCAGTCTTTGAATGGTCTTGTGGGTGGATATTTATTTGATTATACGAGGAAAATCCATCCATAAATGAAAATATTTCACATCTGGCACATTCGTCAATTATCTGGTCAATAAAGGGTGTAGGGTAGTTGTCTTTTAGACAAGCTTGATTTACATCCCTATAATGGATGCACACTCTAATAATTCCTTGTTTCTTCATTACAGGAACAATATTCGATACCCAATTGATCAGAGGAACCGGGTAAATAAAACCAGCATGGAGGAGTTTTTCAACTTCTGCCTTAATGGCAACGACTTTCTTGGGGTGCACCTTCCGTAGCCATTGTTGTACTAGTTTGACATCTAGATACATCTTAATTTCATGTTCAACTATGTTCGAGTCAATACCTAGCATTTCATCATATGACCAAGCAAAGACATCTCTAAACTCGTGAAAGAGAGCACTATATATTTCCAGTTCTGGAGAAGAACAAGATTTGCCGACATGAATATTCTCTACAACATCTGTTTTGGTTGAGATTTTTATGGTGGTAGTCTCTTCAATATTGGATAGGTTTCTCTTGGAATCCACCATATTTATAATATTCGTCAGAAAGTCAAATACTGAAGGATGGTCTAGGTTGCTGGAATTATCTTCTTTCTAGTTCAGAAGATGGGAACGATGGTGGTAATCGTCCGATGGTGCCCCGTCAATCATCATCGATTGAGTGATTCCTTCAGCTGTAGAGTGTACTTGTGACCAAGGATCTGAAGGGGTGCCATATTCCTTAGACCTATCTATCCAAATGCTTGATGAGCATTGATACAGGTTTGCCTCCCATGCTGAAAACATTGATTGCTATAATATTTCTAGTGGGGTTAGAGGTAATACCTGCAGATTATCCATTTTAACATCGTTTTCTGACATCTTTTGAAGCAAAGGGATGTTATGATCATGTTCACCCCTAGAGGGTGTGAGCTCCTTAGTTTTGTCGAAGACCCATAAGTGCTGATATAATACCTATTTCATATCGGGTTGAATGGGAGGAGGAGTGGATATAAGGGGATGAGTGGAATTAAATTGTGCTACTATCCCATGATTTCCTGTTTCTAAAAACTTCTCCATTCGATGTGAGATGATGATAGTAGGAGCACCTGCCCTAATTTCTCGCAGTGTATGTTTGGTTATTTTGCTTAAAGATCATATAGAACTCCTAGAAGCCCATTGTGATAGGGAAACTAAGAGAACCTTCCTTGACTGGAGGTCCACCTTGGTAAAATATTAGGAACCATGCAGTCCATTAAGCATATCATCGACTACTAGGATAGGAAATTTGTACTTGATGGTGAGCTTCTCAAGGGCCCTAAAGTCTAGACACATTCACCATTGAATGTCTTTCTTCAGAACCATGAGCACTAGAGATGGATAAGAGTTGGTGTTGGGATTAATAACACCAACATTGAGGAATTCCTTAATGCTTTTTCAATTTCATTATTTTGGGAAAAAGGATGTCGATAGGGGTAGAGATTTTCCGTTTGGGTACCTAGAAGAAAAGGGATTTTATGATCATGTTCGCCCCTAGAGGGTGGGAGATCCTTAGGTTTGTCTAACACCCACAGGTGGTGATATAATACCTATTTCAAATCGAGATGAATGGGAGGAGGAGTGGATATAAGGGAATGAATGGAATTAAATTGTGCTACTATTCCATGATGGATTTTTTTTTAAACTTCTCCATTTGATGTGAGATGATGATAGTAAGAGGACATGCCTTGAGTTATCCTAGTCTATGAGTGTGGTCATTTTGCTTAAAGATCATATAGAAGTCCTAGAATTCCATTGTGATAGGGAAACATTTGTGCCACCATTCGACACCAAGGAAAATGTTGCAACCACCCATTTCAATGGAAAACATCTCAGTTTTGGAGTGATAATCACGCATTTGAAGCTTAATATTTTCACAGTATCCTTCAAATTTCATGGTCCCCCCATCAGTAATAAGGACTTGGATATTAGGTACCACCCTCACAAAATAATGAACCTCTTATGCTACTCTCTTATGGAAAATGTTATTTGTGTTGCCACTATCAATAAGCACCACTATTTGCCGATGTTTAATAAAACCTCATATTTTGAGAGTTTGGGGAGAAAAGATGTTAGCCATGGCATGGAGTGAGATGATTGTCTCATCTCGTGTAGCTAGATTATTAGTGTCGAAGTTAGTTAGGGGGTCATCCTCTTCCTCCTCAGTCACTTTAGTGTATGGAGCTTCATTAATGGAACTGTTTTCAGTAACATCAATTTAAAAGAATTTTGGTTCCTCGCATTTATGTCCCGAAGAGTATTTTTCATCAAAATAATGGCAAATTCCTTGTTTCCGTCTTTCAGACATTTTTGTCGGAGACACTTTTTGAACCTTAAATGTTTGGGTGTGTCCCATAGCTGAGGTGGGATGTGCCCATGTGATGAAATTTGTACGATTGGATTGGACATTTAAATCCACTTCTACCTCTAAGGCCTTGTTGAATGCTTCCAACCAAGTAGTTGGGTGATGCATTCGGACATGGGCTTGGATAGCTTCCTCAAAGCCACTGATGGAACATTCCAAGTAAAAGGCTTCTCCTAGTCCAAGTAAAGAGCTCCCACATTTATTTTAGTGTCATATTCCCAGATATTGTTAAGGAAAAAATATTGTTCCTTTTATGTCACCCATACCGCCTCGTTAGATCCATCAATTTTGTACATGTCTAGCTTGGGTGTCCGGTGACTAAAATATTGGTGACCTCCATGGAAATGAATTTCATGGCTCAATTATCCTTCTACATGTGCATGAACACTATGTTCTTTCCTTATGGGTTCATGAGATATAGTGGATCTGACCTGTACATATATGATAAAGCAAATATACCCAGAAATAACAAGAGATAAATAGATAAACTTGATATCTTTATTAATATCAACCCTTGAGGTAGGGTGACACCATACAATCACTCCTTAATGAAGGAGAACAATCCACAAGAAATATGCTTTTAAATACAATAATCCTTGACATCTCTTAGTGGGGAGTCTCTAACCTCTATATAGGTTTCATACATAAAATACCATGGGTCATTACCATGGGTCTGTCAATACCATGTATCTAATACAATGGGCTTCCTAACTACTTGTGGTTCCTTACATGATGGAGGTTAACCACTTTATTTATTAACTATGGCCCATCACATTATTACATTATTCCCTTGGGTACCTCCCTCTGTACCCTATAATATCCCCCTAGGTATACTACATTCCACCCCCCTTAGACATGTTTCATCCCCAAAACATATGAAGAACACAAATAATAAGATCTACTCAAAAGAGTAGTCCACTAGTACGATGCACGTGCATCTAGCCATCCTAGAGACAGGTGATTACTCAATCTATCCCGTGCCTTGCTCACTTGAGCCAGGAGTTGATCCTGGCAGTTCCTCTATGTTGATGTGATGTGGTTGGATCTTTGCACCTCTCTATCTATCGTGTAGGGGTTGTTGTCCTTGTGGCTAATTTGTTGCCATATTTTTGGTTTTTATATGGTTCGCAAGCCTTGGTTAATCCACCTTACATTCCTTAGGCTAGACCTTATGTTCATCTTGGTTAATCTACTATTCTTGGTGGATATGGCTAGATCCAATTCGGGAACTATCAATACCCTCAAGGTATAACCCTAGGAATTGTCTAGCTACCCTTGTAGCAACAACGAAAACCATCGGAGGAGCAAGGGAAACCTTCGCAGCAGCAAGGGAAACCATTACAACAACAAGGGAAACTATTACAACTGCAAGGGAAACCTTTTTCGCAGTCGCAGTAACCTTTGCAGCTGCAAACTCACTTTGTTCAACAATCCTCCCAACCTTTGTCCTCGCAAGGGAAACCTTTGTAGTAGCAAGGTCAACCTTTACAACAGCAAAGCCAACCTTTGTAGCAACAAGGTCAGCCTTGGTAGCAACAAGCTTTATATGTGTATCAACAAGGTTAGCCCTTGCAAGGTCAAGGTCAACCCCTGCAGTAGCATGGCCAATCTCCCTACATCAAGGATCAAGAGGTCTAGTAGCCTTATAATATGTACACCACGTACAATTCTTATAAGCGGCCTATGACAGGGAAGTATCATGGGAAAGCATTGCAACAACAAGGGCAAATATTAAAACTGCAGGGGAAACCTTTTCCGTAGTCACAACAACTTTTGCAGCTGCAAACTCAGTTTGTTGAACAGTTCTCGCAACCTTTTCCCTCACAAGGCCAACCTTTGCGGCAGCAAGGTGAACCTTTACAACAGAAAAGTCAACTTTTACAACAACAAGGTCAGCCTTGGAAGAAACAAGCTTTATATGTGTATCAGCAAGGCTAGCCCTTTCAAGGTCAAGGTCAACCCCTGTAGCAGCATGGCCAATCTCCCTACATCTAGGATCAATAGGTCTAGCAACCTTATAATATGTACACCATGTACAATGCTTATGAGAAGCCTATGATAGGGAAGTATCAAGTGTACCCTAGACCTACGGTGATTTCAGCTCTCTCGCCATGGATTTCCTCACTCATTTCTAATTGTCAGTTCGGTATGAAACTAACACTCATTTTCTTACGTCCCTTAACAAAGAAACCATGACCCACATTTTTGATCATATCCATGAATTTAGACGTCAGCGTCGCCTCATCAAGTTTGAGATTATTGATGAGTTGTTGACCGAAAGGTTCACGAAATCATTTGTCAAAAAAAATTCTAAAGACATAACTATGGGTGGATGTGTTACTGAAGACAATGCTATCACCCATGCGTAGTATTTAAACTTGGTCTATTCACAATCTGGAATATTGTATGAGATGTTAGCTAATTCTTTGAGACCATCATTAGGTCTGAAAACAGTAAAGTCGCTGAATACACCACTTGACAATTTAATTGGTTCCATGTCTTAGACTTGCGTGAAATCGTCTTCGAAGTAGACATATGTCTCGAACACTAGTTCCAATAATCCGTCCAACAATTTATCCAGTCCTGGCAAAACCTCTAAGGTACATGTTGTCCATTCTACCACAGTAGATAACACCTCTAAGGGTAAAAACAAGGGCAAAGGTAAGGCTGAAGTCGATGCCCAAAAACAGGACCCTCCTAAATCCTTTGTTGATGATGCTTCTAGAAGAAAGCCGAAATATCCTTGCCTCATCTGTGAGGAGTATCATTACACTAAGGATTGTCCGTGATGATGTGAAGTTAGTTTCTTACTAAAAGGGAATCCGGTTGTCCTAAAAGAGCCCTTTCCACCATAGCAGACTGAGTTGGCAGACCAACCTCAGTCTTCTGCTTCCTCAGGTTCCCAAGTTTTCATGATGAAAGGTTCATCACCTATCTCTATCACTACTTGAACTAAGGACTATCAAACCATGTCTAAGCAGACCATGGAGAAATAAGCCACCAATAATCCTTCTACTTCTACTCCATTTAGTTCTGTTCTGCTCCATATCGAGCACCGTAATAGTGAGTCTGTCATCTGGCCACCTCGCAAAGGTGTTATTTGGAAGTCATCTTTTAATCTGAACACTAGAGCTATGTGTTAGGGTCCCACCCTAACCCCCTTATCTATGTAATGGGACCACGTCATAGTCAAGAGTCAATAAAGCCCATATTAATAATTGTAAGTGGTTAATCCGCAACTAATAAAGGAACCACAGTTAGTTGCAAATGGTCCGTAGTATTAGATAGATGGTATTAGTAATACGCGGTATTGGCCCGTGGTATTACATGTAGGAGTCATATATAAAG